>VBVQ01000608.1:0-52653 GCA_011636635.1 Tetramorium simillimum
AGCGTAAATATTTGTATATATAGTATAAATAAAAAGTATATATAATATATTTTTAATATACATTAAATAATTTTTGTCTCATATTATTACTATGTTAATATATTACGTTAGATTATGTAAATAAATTATCAAAATTATTGAACTAATTAATTTTATTTAACAATACTAACATAGTTTATAAGCAAAAAATCTTAGTAAATTTATAGAAACGATATTTTATTTCGTTTAAACCCCGATATTAGAAATTTCTCTTATACTATCACTACATATAATATGTATATTGTATATATATAAATATATAATATGTTATATAGAAAATATTGTGATCCAGACGACGTAATGTATTGCATAAATCTTATTTTACTTTCTTTCTCCACCCATACCGTTGGCTACACAAAGCATTAAACCAAAAACTTTCTTCCCGAGTCATGACGCTATCGTTTACTGGAATAATTAGAACAATTATTAGTAATATTATACAAAAATTTTCCATAAACTGTGCACATTACATGATATAGAGCGGAAACGTTATGTGTAAATTGGCATGAAAATATTAAATACCTTAAGAATATATTAAAAAATACATACGCACACACTTGTTTAAGAAATAAATATTAAAATCTCATAGAAAAACCTTACAAAGATAAAAAATTTAAAAGAAAAAATATATATTATTAAATAAAAAATTAACTGTTTAAAGTAGATAAAATGAATCTAATTTTAGTGAGACAAACCTAAATCTTAAAGAGAAACGCGTTTGAAAATATATTTACATTTCTTTAATTAATAAAACTTTATTTTATTTTTCTGTGACTGTATTGTAACTTTATCATTTTCATATTAGGAAACAAAGCAATTCCTCCTTCATGTCTATGTACTCAAAGGTGTAACCACCCACAGGGAGTCGGCCATCTTCGCATACTCATTTCAAATCCCGGTACGGCCGTCATGAAATCGTTTCCGGCTCGAAAACTTCCAAAAAGTCTGAATATTCAACAGATTGTAGCGCGGTAACGTCGCGACTGCTTCCGCATGATTACGAGAGTGATATTTACTCCGAGACAATGTTCTTCGAGGCACGATTGTATTCGAAAGAAACGAGGGAAAAACGTAATCGTGTCTCACTCGCGCAAGGTAATGACAGTCGTAATAATGGAATTAAGTTCCTATGTTTTCGACATTTTATCTTGTTTTCTTACATTTGTTCATCGCAAAAGCTCGAATTTCGACCAAAAGTCGCTTACAGCTTACAAAATAAATTCTATTTCCCATTAATTATCATTATTATTAATATAATTTCTATCATATGAGGAAAAAAAGAAAATGGAAAAAAACGCGCCAATCTCGAGAGGATTAATCCCGAGACGTTATCGCCGTTCGCGGTTACGTCAAGAAAAAATTCGAATCAGACCGATTAGATTACTCTCGTTCCGCCCGGCGGAAACGCCGCGTCGCGAGCATTCCGTTCCTCGTTACGCAAGTCGCGGGAACGCAAGGCGCGTTTACGAACAATGTAGGCCGCGTCTCTACGCCGTCGGCGGCCAGTAATTCGCATCCCGCGGCTAATCACGGGAGATTTACGGCCAGCCTCCGACGGAGGCAGCGCGTCGCGCCTCTCTCCCCCCCCTTCTCTCCCGCCCCTCCTCGTAAGACGGTACGTACCCCTACGCCGCGCAGGCACGCGAGATTCCGCGTCTAATTACGGACGCGGCGCGAACTCGCGTCGTAGCGAGCGCGCGCGCACGCGCGCTCTTGCTCTCTCTCTCTCTCTCTCTCTCTCTCTCTCTCTCTCTCTTCGCGCGCGATCTCCTCGTTATCCACCGCTATAAATCGCCCCCGTCGTGATATTTTTATTTACGCGCCCGCCTCTAATCCCCCGTGCACCGTACGGAGGCTGCACCGCGCTTCGTCTCTCTTTTTCTCTCTCGGTCTCTGTTCCGTCGGTACGTAAAGCGAAACCGGCTCCCTCGGCTCTTATCGAGCGCTGCCGCTTATCAAGCCGCCGCTGCCGCTTCGCGACGCTTGCGTCGATCGTTGTTGGGAAAGGTTCGAGTCCTCGAAGGTATACAAGGCGGCCATTCGCTTTCCACATTTTTTTTTTCTACACGGCAATACCCTTTCTTTCGAAAATCTCCACCCTCGAAAACTTCTACCCTGACTCTGGAATAAAATTCAAGAAAGTTCTGTTGGAACTCGGAGATAAAGTTAAATCCATAGAGGGATCGTAAGAACGTTATTAAGAAAAATGTCCGATTCCGTTGGCGATCTTTTATCTTTAGAATCTACAAGGAATATCGACCCGATTCTTCTATAACGAGAACTTTGCGAGAGATATTATTTTTATTTATCGCATGCCTTTAATCTTTACTATCTTATTTTCTTGAAAGTCTTGATAAGATCTTAAATTCGATTTCTGCAAACAGCATAATTTGAAAATTATAAAATACATGTTTGAAAGACAGAGAAAAAGAAGGAAACAGAGAGAAAGAAGGTATAGCCTTTATCTTTTCAAAATAAATTTGATTAAACACTTGTATAATTTTCTTATATAATTTCAAATTTCTTTTACATATCTTTTTTTGGATGTTTCTAAAACCATTCATTAGCAAGTATTCTATCGCTTATTAAATTAGAAAGAAATTTTATTAGAATCTATTCTATTTCGCTTCTCTGTCTCTATCCGATCATGTAATTCGAAATCACAATTATATCCCCCTTTTCACATAATCCCCCTGTAAAATGAATTGGTAAAAAAACCATTGATTATCAATTATCAAAATATTAAATCGTTGCTCCAAATTTTGTATAGACTCTGCGGCTGAAACAACATGCAATGATTTCAAGACACCCTGTATAAAAAGAGGGTTGCAAAGAGGGTGGCAGCGGCATGGACGCGGTCGTGGAGGGAGGCAAGCGTCGCGGTGGTGGTTCCGGTGCGGCCGCGATGGCGGTGGCGACGTCGACGTCAGGGCGCCTGCGTGAGCGGCGACGACGACGACGACGTCGACGACGGCCACGAGGAGAAGGACGATCGGCGTCGGAGTACGGCGAGACGTACACGGCACGACTGGCTGCCGGACGAGGATCGCCGAGTGCGCACGGCTTCACGCGCTGCACGCACGACGATACTTATATCCGAACGGGCTGTGGCATGCCCCGACCCGCGGCGCGGCCGCAGTGCTCCAAAAGTCGGCACGACGCACGAATCGCACTGCTGCGGCGCGCGCGCGCGCGAGAAGTACACACGACGACGACGACAACGACGAGGACGACGCAGCAGCAGCAGCAGCAGCAGCATCAGCAGCAACAGAAGCAGCAGCAGCAGCAACAGCAGCGACAGCAGCAGCAGCAAAGGAGAGACCAGAAAGTCGCGTCGTCGAAACGCGCTCTGCTGGCTGGAGCTTTCCGGGTCTCCTTATCCTCCTCCTCCTTCTCCTTGCACCTCCACCAGCCCTTCTCTCTCGCTCTTCCGTTCCGTTCGGGCTCGAGCGCGCGGTCGACGGAGGTGCGAGGGCGTACGCGTGATACGCGTGACGGAGGAAAACGCAGAGACTAGACGACGGTGAGACGACAAGTGCCGCCGAGGGAAAATAGGGAAAATATGCAAGCCGACCGGGAGAAGGCAGCGCTAGTAGACCGTCGTACCTCGTAGAAGAGGTGGGAGAGACCGACGTACGTGTGCGGTCAGAGGTGGTGCACGATACCGCGTGTAGGCGGGGATCGTCGGGAGGTGTGGAAGAGAGGCCCCTCGGGTCGCCGCGCCGCGCCGCGCCGCACCGCGCCGCGCCGCGCCGCGCGCGATTACCGCAGTGTGCGAATCCGCTCCGTTCCGTTCCGCTCCGATTGTCGCCCGGGTGGAGAGACACGTCGCAAGTCCGCGAGCGCGGTGCGGTGGTAGTAACCCTGACCTGATCCCCCGTGCGCGACGCTTCTCTCTCGAGCCGCTCGGGCTCGCGTACGCGTTTACACCGCGGTGTGTACTCCACGCGAGGATCGCGGTGCGTGTGTGTATGCGCGCGCGCGCGCGTGCAATAGACCACATCGCATCGGCGCGAGCCCCACGTCCACGTCCGTCCGCGCCGCGTGAGCGTACCTCACGTACGTAAAACGGAGCTTATCGGCGATCGATCGATCGCGCGCGCGCGACAGACGATACGCCGCGGCGCCGATACGCGGAACAATTGGCGATCGGCGACGGCGACACGTCGCCGGGGGAGTAGCGCACGGCTCTCGGTCCCGCGAGTGTGTCCGCGGGAAGCCCCGTCCTGCAGCCTCGAGATCAGCCACCTTCCGTCGCTCGTCGCCGGGGGATACCTGCGAGAGCTGAGTGCGAGTTGACAGCCCGGAGCCGCGGAGTCGCCCGCGCGATCGCCGCGCGAAGGACGTTACGCGTTCCGCTTCGTCGGCCCGTGGGGTGGTGAAACGTATCGCGTATACGCTCTTCCCTCCCGCCCTCCTCCCGTCCTCCAGCGCCCCTGCTTCCGCGATACGATCCGCGGAGCGACCTCGTCGCGTAGTCGCGTGTGTGTGATAGTGCCGAGCGAAAGGTCGCGCGCGCGCTGCGCTGCGTATTTGGGAGGATTCCAAGTGGTCCAGCGGTGTGTATCCCCGCCGAGTGGATCGAAATTATGTTCGTCAGGGGATAGCCCGCGAACGAGACGCGCACACGGCGAGCGGAGAGCGGTATTAGGGCCGAGCGAGCGAACGATCGAACGCGGGGGAGGCAGCCAGGAGCAGCGACGCGAGCAGCGCTTCGCGTAGGAGCGCCGGGGCAACGCGACGATGGCAACGCGCGTCGACGAGTGAGCTTGGCTCCCCAAGACCAAGCCAAGAGGATGCCACGGAGACAGGGTCGCTGCCGAATCGTACCGGGGCGACGCGGTGTCAGTTGGATCTAGAGAAACGTTTCCGAGAGAAAAAGTGCGCGCGATCGGGGAGGTAAGGCACGCGGAAGGCGAGGAGGACGCGCGAACGACATTAGACACACACTTGGGTCCCCCGAGAAAAATAGACCGAGGCGTGAAAATAGAAACCGGACAAGAGAGCGAAGTAGAAAGAAAGAGAACAACAAAAGGAAGATCGCGCCAAGAGCGAAAGAGAGAACCGAGAGGAAGACCCGCGACGTGGAGGATCATCGCGCGTTGTGGCCTTTTGGTTTCCGGAGTCCCTCTCCGTGGGTGTTTTTACGCGTGCGGCCGTGGATCGATAGTTTGTCCCGCAAGCTCGTGCCGGACGGGAGTTGGAATTACGACGGCGAGTTACCCTACGTGGAGGACACGCGCGGTCCTTTCGCGTTCGACGACAACGACACCCTCGAGCCGCGAGTAACGAGGCCCGTGGGACACGAGCGAGGAGAGGAAGCGAGTTTCCGAAGGGGCCTAGCTGGAGGTGTCGGCTCGCGCGACAGTCGTCAACGTCGCGGAGACGCTCGGCGATCGAAAGCTCCGCGGTGATTTATGGGGGATTACAGCGCGACGAGCCTCTTCTCGAGTACCCTGACCAGCCCGAAATCTAGCACGACCACGAGCAGCAGCAGCAACTCCAGCGCCGCCGTCATCATAACGACATCCACGATGCAGGACGATCTGCTGATCGAGAAGCAAACCGCTGGCAAGCCCGCCCCGCTCTCGCCAAGCGGCGCCCTCGACACCGTGGCCGGGCAGGACAAGTCGAAGGACGTGATCGAGGCGGAGAACATCGCCATCACCCCGACGACGCCCTCGTCGACGGAGAAGGACATCACGTGCAGCACGACCTCAGCCCTGCAGGGTTTCGCCGATCCCGGTGGCCGCGTGCCCAGCCTCTGGTCCGCGCCGGACGACGGTGGCCTGCACACCGCGCTACCGGTCAACGGCTCGATCGCCGCCTTTCAGAATTTCCCGGCTGGTGGGCCTGCCGGCCTGTTCGCCAGCACCGGCGCCGCCGCCGCGGTTTCAACCGGCACCCGACGAGCTATCACGGCCAGTCACAACTTTTCTCAGCAGCAACAGCAGCAGCACGGTAACGCGGGTGCGCCCACCGGCACCAGACACGGCGGGCTGCAGGTGTCGTCCGCTCAACAGCAGCAGCAGCAGCAACAGCAGCAGCAACAGCAGCAGCAGCAGCAGCAACAACACCAACAGCAGCAACAACAACCTCCGCCGACGTCGCACCCGAGCGTCTATCTGCCCGGCAAAGGATACGCCGCGTGGTCGGGCGGACCGCAGGCCCCGCAGCAGTGGGGCGCGGGCCCGCAAGCGGCCGCTGCCGCGGTCGCCAGCCCGGGCCTGTCTCCCTGGAACCGCGGCAGATCCGTACCCAATCTACCGCCGCTGCACTCGTCCTTGCACGCCGCCGCAGCGGTCGCGGCCGCGGCCGGTCTGCAGGGCCGCAAGCCAAGTCCAACGTTCCCGGGCCACCCGGGCCCGGCAGCGGCGCATCCCTCCTGCATCAGCCCGGTCAAGTTTCGTCGGAGCACCTCGTATCCCGGCAAGGGTAACATATACCCGCCCCAACCAGCGCCGACCTTCGAGGTAACCGCCGCCGAGGAGAGGGACCTGCTGCAGCTGCCGCCGTTTCAGCAGGTGAGTCTCACAGTCTTGGAACTCTGCAAGTCAAGTTTATAGCAAGCTCAACTCGCGTGGTTAGTTGTGCTTATTTAACCAATTCTACAAACTTTCGGAAATTAATGCGGAAGTTGAAGTTTAATTTAATTTATGGGATATCTGATTTTTGCAACTTTGAAATTAATTCTCAAGTTTCAAACAAGCGAATTGGAACATTGCCGCATCGAAACGCTTCGATTTATTTATCTTGGGAATGAATCACTTTACCCCAGAATGAGGCTCTTTTGTTAAGATGAGTAGCTCTAGTCCCCAGTTGAGTGCCAGATTTTCCGAAAGGGATTTTTAACTAACCGATTTTCCGTTGTTCACACGAAAAAGCAATCACCTCTGGTTAATGGATAAGTTAAAACCAATATCGCTGACATTATCATTATCGAGTAAATTAACAATTCGTGCTTCCGTATAAAAATATCACGTTATTAGCGACGCGGTGATCACACAATAGTGGAGCCAGCTAGATTGTGTTCTCTTCTCCGCACGCTATTCGCGTCGATTGGTTGCACAGATCACGAATAAAAGGAGGGGACTCGGGGCGACCGCCGTTTGTTGTTTTACTCGACTCGCGGGCACCGATGGCACGGACTCGTTGCCTCGACTTTTTTTTTCACAGCCGAGTGGCATCGCGTTATCGATCGCGGGTTGAAGCAGGTAGTATAGCCAAGGGTACTCGCTTGTAAAACTGCGCCGGCAATCATGCGGTCTCGCAGGCCGTCGTGGAAGGCGCGCGCTATGCTTCGACTTCCGCAGTTTCGCGTTCTTTTGGTACGCCACGGTACCGCACCGCACGCGTTACTCGTACCACCCGAGGGTTATGCAACTGCTCTCCGAGAATGAGAAAGAGAGAGAGAGAGAGAGAGAGAGAGAGACAGAGAGAAAGAGACGTGCATTTAAATTTAGCCGGTACAACGGCTGTTTCGGTAGTCGTACAGTCGCGCGGCGTGACATCGTCATTTTTAACGGCGCGATAATGTCGCACCAGACCTAGGTCGTAAACGCACGCGGCGAGCCGCGGTTATACCTGCCGCCGTGTCGTTGGTACGCGTTTTCCGTTCACGAGGGAATTTTACGCGGTGGAATCCGGGTTATCTCTTACCGCGCGGCACTCTCGTCGTTTCGCATATCTACCTGCGTGATAACGATACCTCACGTATCGTGAAGCGCTAAGGAAGCTCGCAGGTTGAAGTACATCGAAAGTGTTCCGGGACAGCCTTTCACTTTTCGGTGTAATCTCCGTAGCACGTTACGTGCAGCCGCACATATGCCGTTGCTGAGTAGCGGAACAAATATATATATATATATATATATATATATATATATATATGTGTGTGTGTATATATAGAAATAGAAAAGGAATAGATAATGGAATGAATGGCGCGCGGCGAAAATACGGGTCAGCGTTTTCCTCGATTATATATTTTTCCACACCTTCGCTCCATTTTCACATCCAGTCCGTACAATGACGTTACATCAGATTTAACACGATATTGATCTTAAAGCTAGTGTTATATATGTACGTACATTTTTTGCGGTACAGTTAACAAATGAATAAATAATCTCATTTATATTATTCTGATTTCGTACGACTACGAAGCTTAATTTAAGTAAATTTAATACGGGATCACTACGTAATACTGTTGATATTATATTTCTCTTATTGGATAAAATTCATTTATATTATCATTATCACTTTTATTTATTGCACCCTTTGTGACAGATCTCTACGTTCCATTCGAGATATTAATAATTTGTCGTAATAATTTTATGAATAGCGAAATGATGGTTGGCGAAAGAGAGTTAAAATTAGTTCACAAGGTATCTTTATTAAATTATTTAAAAATTATCTCTCTCTTTGAAGGTTGTATATTCACTAAATAAATATGCAGATATATATGTCATGAAATATAAATTTTATATTTCTACGGCACTTTGAGCAAATATTAAAAGACGAAAAAATGCCTATTCATCGTAATCATTAAATTATAAATAGTAATAATAGATGAGTGTGGAAAAAAGACACGAATATTCTTATTTAAAAATACATGACCATCACCCCTAAGACGTTATTTCGAGATTAATACTTTTTCCACGGTAGATAAGAGTTATCGAGGTTGCCATTAATAATCGATTTCACTCATTTTTTGTTATCTATCTGCGCTATCTGAAACTACTCCGCTGATACTTATTTTGTCGTTCAAGTCTGACCTAATTCCTTTCCGACGTGGTAACTCCGACAGTGTCTAGCAGAAGTTTAAGCTCAGCTATTTTAACCATCACTCGAAAATAGATCTGCATACTATCCGAGAGAAATGGCGGGGGTCGTCATGCTGTCGTTCAGCTATCATCTCCGCGCATACCTTGTCTCAGCATTTATATATTTATACACGGTACACCGCTTTCCTTCGCACCGCAATTTCTTAATCATGCAAATTAATAGTGCCTATTGTTTAGAATCATGAAAAAAGACAACTACAGCGAAGACGCGTCCTATCCACAACATCTAATAATAAAATAACGTCGATATAATATCACGCTATAAATACGTCAAGAAGTGTAGCATAAATTTCTTTAAACTAAAGAAATTCCGAAATGTCTTTGCTAATAAAATATCACAAAAATACTGCATATATCTTTATACTTTTGTAACCACTAACTAATCAGCTTAATTAGGATTTAATTGAAGGTGATCCGTTTTCGATTATTTTATTCTATTTCTGTATGTTATTTGATGTTGACTGACAAGCAATTGTCTCGACATTTTCTTTTTTTTTTTCTTGGCCGATAGACAAAAATTCGGCGTTTCGTCAGATTTATATTGGTCACATCACTGCGTTCCAAGGAATGAACAGGTGAGCGCCGCGTGTAGTGCAAGACATCGATTTATCAATATCAGCAGCCTTAACATCGTTGATTTGACTGTACGTCGCCGAGAACAATTAGCTCGTACACAAACAAGTCGCGAATATGATCCGTATATCCGATTCAATTAAATACTACCTCCAGTAAAAATTACGATATATAATCTACGCTTCTCGACGGGATTTTTTTTTAATTTTAATTGCTAATTGAAAAAGTGTATTTTATTCTATCAAGTGTTTTTAGAAGACGACGAAAATGAAAAAAATGTGGCGCAAGAATTGCTCGTAAAATCTTATTTAAAATTTATCTCTTCTTAGAAATTGCTTTACTTTTTTCTACTTTGAATATTTCAAAAACGCGTAAAGAAAAATATAATTGAGGCGTTCGTTTAGTTGTTATAAAATATAATCTCCCCTTCATTTATTACAATCATATTCGCGTTACATTATCTGAAACATAGCTATTGATACTATGATGTACGAAATGGTACATACGTCGATCGTTGCTATTAATAGTAGATATTAATGAAGGGAAATACGAGGAGAGAAAATATACGTCCCTTTTGGTCGATTTTTCGCCACAATTTCGAGATTCGCTTTGCGATGCGACTGTGTTCGAGCGGTCGATGAATAATACACAGGCACAAGTGTGTCGCGGATTAGAAGTCGCGCGCGCACGCGCCCAGGTAATGCGGCAAAAGCGTCTAACAGAGCGAAGAAATGCCCGAGCTCGAAGTCCGATAACTCATTGCTCGTCATTCACCTTGAGAGGGGAATCGGGGCACGTGCAGTAGGTCGCCTGGCCGATATATCGAGGGGACCAATCGCCAGTGGATACCGATCGCGCGTGGTGCGCGTGTGTACACCCACTCGCCCACATACGGTCGCAGCTTCGCTTCTGTCGATGATCGCGTCGAGAAAAATATAAAAAATAAAAAAAAATCGTAACGTAATGGATACACGTAGAGATAACGATTTTTACGCCGTCGCAATCGTACTCGCTCGCTCTTTTCCTTGCACAGCGAGCACGAGAACGCCATTACAGAGCGCATAATTCGCTGTCGAAATAACAGTCAAAACGTGAGGAAACGGAGTTCTCAACAGAGCTGGCCTGGCTCTAACGCGTTTCCCGAGGTCAATAACGCTCTTATTTATTTGCGGTATTTTATCATACGACCAAACTAAACGGTGTAATAATGCCTATAAAACGTGTCACGTGGACGATGTACGGACAAACAGAGTCGCCGATCGTTAGAAAAAGGGGATGAGATGACTCGCAATATGTCGTGCGAAGGTCGTCCTCGCCCCGGGGTCGAAATTGATCTCCGATAGATCGAAGATGCGAAGCTAATTTTACTCCGCGTGCACCGCGGTTAGAAGAAACACGAAAAGAGTTTCTTGGCGAGAACTTTTTTATCCGCATGCGGCAGGTCGACGGCAGCTACTTTGAAAGTCCTTCGTGTTCATTCTGCCGAATGAATTTAAAGAACCTTGCGTATATACCGATCGTTATTAAACTTCCCGCATTTTCTTTTTGTCTACGGATCCTTTGATTGAGTTAGAGGGAATTTTTCCTTATCAGAAACATCAAAGTTAATACCTATTTTGGAATTTGAAGTCTATGAAATGCGAATTTTTACAAAATTGACATAATACTTGATTGTTCACAATTTGTCTACATTTATCCATAAATAATCATCTTTTGTCCATCTTGCAAGAAAAATAAAAATCGGAATTCATTATATACATATATAATTTAAAAAAGGAGATTTAGGGACGCTAATGATGAATTTTTTAAATTAATTTTTAACGTTTTTACATAATGAATAAGAAATGATTATTTATGAGTAATAATAATGTGGATAAATGTGGGTAAATTACGAACAATTAAATGCCATATTATGAGATGCCAACTTTAAAGACGGAATTTAATCTTTGAATTGAAATAAATTATGTAATTATGATAGAAAAATTAGAAATTCGCAGAAACATCAAGATATTTATTCTTTGTACAATCTTACACGAAGAAACTTGTTATTAGAGTCCGATATTTATAAAAGCACAATTATGCACTTTTTAATATTCTAAATGAATATTAAAAAATCGTGAGAGGAAATATGTATAATTTAATTTTTATCAGAATACATTTATTATGCTATAACTTTTCTCTTTATCTTTGTGTGTATGTGACCTTAATTTTAATGCTTTTGCATGACGTGTTTTCAGCGAACACTGTCGTCAAATGATAAATCATTTTATTTTAACAAATATTACTTTAAGATTGTCTCATTTTTGTTATATAGATTAGTATTTTACCCTCGCATTTTACGTAATAAGTTAATTATTCTTGGTGGAGACTGAAAATGGTGACAGAGAAAATAATATCCTTGAATAAATTAAATTATCTATCATGCATGTGAATTTTTCTTATATTATATGAAGGTGAAATCGCGTGTTCGTATAACCGAAATATTAAACCGACATGCTTTGCGTGACTCTCAACGCAACTTGAAAAAAAAAAAGCAACTGTGGTATGCATAGCATGTCGGTTAGAAGTGTTAATTGCGTTGCGTTCTCTGACAACACGATGTAAATTTGTCCTTGAAATAAGTACTAACCGAGGGTAAGACACACAAGCTATCCCTATACGGTGGCTGAAACAGTCTTATATTCGTCGGTTATCTTTCGGTAACAACAGAAACATCGATTTATATCGAGATTTATATAATTTAAAAATAGTGTTCGAATTGATAAATTGAGAATCTGATAGCAGTCTTTAGCCATTCATCACTTCGATTGAATACTGTTGAAAAGGAAGCTCTCTATTTGCGTTTCCCGTTAAGTTTAAATATTTCTATCCGTTTTCCGCTGGTGGAGAACAGATAATACATATACATGAGATAATATTGCGACGAAAACTAGATATTCTGAACAATGCAATTCTATTGTATGTATATCCGTGCAGTAATTAATTCAATCCTTTCGGTCGCTAAATCAAACGTCCGGGAAGCAAGGACAGGAAATTTTGGAGAAGAAAATTTTTCGAGCGTGCCATTCCATTATGCCGTCTAGATGTTAACCTAATTTAACCACCGTCCTATTTGAATTCCGGACTGCGCCGGTGCGAAGTGACCCAGTGCGGGGGTTTATAGGTTACTCCGGTTCCCTGCGATATAGATTTTTCGCGCGGGGTGCGTCCTACCGCATAGCAGTTCAACGAGAACCTCCATGTTCGCCCGTACATTTTCTTGGGCAAGATATATATGCATTTTATGACGTAAGAAATGCACAATCATTTAGTCTCGCTGGTTATCGTTAAGAAACGCATGCAAATAAACAGCTGAACGAAATAATCTGTAACGACATAATACAATCGCGATATCGCTGAAAATTATTTGTTTCTATGAGTTCGAATAGAGAAAATAACTTGGTAACTGTGATAAACTTTGCAAAAGTATAATATCGTCATAAATCTGGCGGTATATGGGGCGTTCATAAAACTAATTCTAGTAAAAAGTCTAGTAAAAAAATAATTTAGATCTTTGTCGTAAAGTCATAAGGACTTTGTTCTCGATATAAAGCCGAACGTAACACGACAACGCTTCGATGAAAGCAGCGCGAGAAAAAAAATTGGAACATAACGGTCGTGCACGCATGCCTCTTGGCTCGATATTTGCCTTGATAATAGATCGAATTTAGCGGTGATGGTCTCGTATCGACAGATTATTGTACACGCATATTTCACTCCTGTCTTATGTAATGAAATGCGGCTAACCGCTTACACAGACACGGTGACCGCCCAGTATCGAGCGCGGGGAATTACGATGGCTGTTTACTCGGGTCTTCCAGTTACATCCTGACGTTTAGCTCGAATCGTTCGATATGTTACGTAATTTTGTTGGCCCGATCCGTTTACCACGAAGGTACGTTGGGAGTTAGGCGCGCTGGCATTTACCGCTAGCACGAGCATGATTTTTTGATAGCAACCAAGATATCAGTTTGACGCGATATGACGTTGTATGCGATCATATTCGCAAATCCGAACGTACACGCAAGAAAATCTTATTATTATTAAATTTATGAAATATTTTGAGGAATTATCTGAAAATTATTAAGATGATACTAGGAATACAAGAAGTTTGTGCAATATTTAAACTTTAAATATGTCAAAAATATGTAGGCCTCTAAACGATATCTTAAGCTTTTAAAAAGACTTGCGAAATTTTTTTAGAGGAATCTTTTAAATTCTTATCGTTTGAATCGTTTCAAAGTCAACGTCTTTTGATAACAGCTTTCTGCTAATTACATTAGAATACTAAACTAAGTCATTTGCTTAGACAATTAAAGTTAATCAAGCTGTGTCAACGACCCGTCATTTCCTTTTAGTTTACGTTAAAGCGAGAGAACAACCTTAACTCTATTGTTATGTATGTGCTTTAGCTAACGAACCAAATCGTACAAGAAG
This sequence comes from Tetramorium simillimum, assembly GCA_011636635.1. Taxonomy (NCBI): domain Eukaryota; kingdom Metazoa; phylum Arthropoda; class Insecta; order Hymenoptera; family Formicidae; genus Tetramorium; species Tetramorium simillimum. The sequence continues at coordinate 13,926 of VBVQ01000608.1, forward strand.
GATAACTGTATATAAAGTCTTTATGTTCTCACTATCTTTACCAGCATACCATTAATTGGAGATAAGAAACTTGCAGACATTCGCTTCTTATTTCCACATAAGCTGCATTAAAAAAAAGAAGTTTTGCGATAGAGAGTCGAACGATAACACGCAGGGTTACCATTTTGGACTACAGTCTCTAGCATCGTTATATTCTAAATATTCCGGCCGTACATTAGGCAGTGAGCCTAAACTGGCAAAAGCAGAACTATTGTCCGCAGCGAGAACCGATAGAACGGTACCCGCCACATTCTCCACCCTTTGGCCGCCATCGCGGCACGCCGATGTTGCCGTCTCTGTGTGTGTTTCTCCGCGCCACCCCCTCCCTTGCCCGCGAGCTCCGTTCCATGGAGGTGACCTACTTTGCGCTAGCCGGCTGGAACCGTTGCTTCCGCACACGCCTCGGGATTCAGGTTATATTGCACCCTCTCCGCGTGCCATCCGCACCCTCCGTTCGCGTTTGCGGGGAGGACTTCGCACGCCGCGTAATCGGATCGGATAACGGGTGACGCGATTACGGTCATGAAGCAAGAGAGGCAGTGACTGCGGTAGATCCAATTTTTCATCGACGTTTGACTTGTAAGCTCCGAAAGCCACGAGGTTACCGGTCCTTGCCTCTGGATAATGACTTTATCAGCTAATTCTCCAATTCTTGTGTACTCTCCAATGAACGCTGATATTAGTACATGATTAATAGAAGTAGCAACACAATCGATTTCCCACGCGACGCGACCCCTTTGAAATTACAGCTGGATCAGTTAAATTAATTACTCCCATGTTACGTACACATGACGACACGGCACGGCACGGCGTAATTTGCAGAAACTACTATTTCGGTATCAAACGTGGGATGCGCGAGTAAGGGGAGCCCGAAATAAAATACAATCGTAATGTGCCGCAACAGACACCGGCAGAATGTCTTTGCTGAATTCTTCAATCTTTCCCCGCGCGATGTAATACATTCTCACTCTCGCGTTATTATTTTTACCCCTCTCCGCACTCTTTATGCCGACCATTCCCTTTACAGTGACGACGGTGTCGCGTCCAACATAATAATTACTCGCGTTTGGCTCCTTGAAATAATGGATATTCTGACTATTACAATGAAGGCGCAACCGCCCTTCCCCCGCGGCCCAGATGCGGAACGCAGGGTGTGTAAACGCATGTAAAATAGCGCGGACGAGCTTCGCGAGGGTGGAATATAAACACGTCGCTGTCGGACCGAAAGAAAAGGGGACTACACAAAAGGTGGCGAAGATGGTCTCGATGGAATGGGAACATTCGCGTCTAGACTAAAAAACGGGTGTTTGACGAAAAACGCGGAACTTGAAGGCGCCTACATATGTATATACCTGAATATATATTCGTCTCCCCTCTCGCGTTTCTCCCCTTTTTACATTTCTCCCACTCTAGCTCCCCGTCCCCAAGTCTTTTCCGGCCTTTATTTGCCCTCCGTGAAATTAATCGTCGTCCGACTTACTTCCGCTATTTTCCTATATCCCCCTTCGTAAATCGCCTTATAGATTTATTTATCGCGTAATTAATCGCATGTTTATCTAGGGTAAGAACCTAATACGCTTTAAGTGTATCCTAATGAACATTTGATGGCTCATCAGCCCGTGGTTTTCATGCGTTTCGTGCGTGGATATCATTTCGACGCCCCTCTTTATTTGCTAATGTAGGTATCATTTCTGTAAAAGTGGTCAAGGTATAGGAAACATAATTTTACGTTATACAACACATGGTGAAAAAGTCGCGTATCCCGAGACATATAAAGCACGAACATCACCTTCGCCCTACGCCATTTTCAAGATAGTCCTCTGCGTACGTGAAACGTGTGCCCGCAAAAGTATCGAATGATATCTGTGTTAAAAGGACGCGGGCGACAAAATTTCTCCCGTTTCTCGACGAGCGTAACGTAAGCCGGGAATGTCGCACCGGTCGTGCGGACATTACGTCACGCCGCCTCGCTCTTGCGGAGACTGCGCAAAACGGATGGACACGCGGTGTGTCAGCCCCTAGAAAATTTACGTGCGTTTACACCCGTGTTCCCGGACCACTCCTGGATTACATTCAGCACCTCTGCTCCGCTCGCTATAATTCAATCCCGACCAGGTCGGGATGTCCATGACAGGCTACGGGTCATTCGCAAACGTGAGGTCAGCAGAGAGGAACGACAATATTAGCGCGCGCACATATCCCTCCTCACACACGTACGTACGTACGTACATAACCTAAATATATATATATATATATATATATGAGGGTCGCGAGCGGGGAGAAGGTGTCGTTGCTTTTTACGAATCTCCAACTTCGGAACTGGGCCAACCGCGACCGCGCGCGCCTCACAGCCATGAAAGCGCGTGGGGTTCTGGGTCGAATGGAATTCTCGTAACTGATACACGGGAGGAGAGTTGCATTGCGTGTGCGTACTGCGTGTCTTCGATCGCAGAGGACTGTTGTGGATCCTCCGTTCGCGTTCGGATGCCGCGCGAATCCGTCGATACGACGTATATTCGTGAATTTTGGTCGGGGGTGGGATGCGATGTAGCGACGTGCCTCTCGCGCGGATGGGATAACGAATCGCCGGCGGGGTACTCCCGAAGATACATCTCCGTGATATACAACCCGCTGTAGTACGGGAACCAACGTTTCCCGACGTGTACATACGATGCTGCGGTGTTTTCCTCACGTCTCCTTCCGGATCACCCAATTCCACGGCAGTTCTTCCTACCTCTCCCTGTCCCGACCCGCATACCCTACTTGTCGACGGTGGGGGGAAAATTTGCGCAGTGTCCTCCTACTGGAGGGGTGGTGGTAGTCACGAGATAGTAGCGGTAGTCACGGTCAAGACGGTATTGAGGGTCGTCAATAAGCAGTCGCGCCAACGACTTCATTGGAGACCCCTAACGACCAACGCGAATGGAAATTACGGACACAGAGAGAGTACTCTAGCCAAGCAAAACCGAATAGGGCACGGGGAATAGGGAACGGAATTAGCGGGGGAGAGGAACCGCGAGAGGGTTAACGGGATGAGAGGGGATGCACAACGAGAGAACGGGGACGACGAGTAGGGGGTGGTACCGGGACGGAGCCTGCACGGAGGTTGCTGTCGACGCCCTGCCGTTGCTTCCTGGTTTCCCTATATTGATTTTCCACCGCGCGCGTGTGCCAGAGAGAGACGGAATGGAGCCGTGAAACGTTTCCCCTCTATGTGCATGTGGCAGTGTATGTGTACGTGTGCTCGTGCGTGAGTCCGGCGCTTGTGGCTGCGTGGATGCGCGCGTGCGCCTGTGTGCGTGCACGTGCGCGCGCGAGCGAAACGGCCCGGGAGAGGGAAGCGGCGTGGTACCCAGGTGGGGTCCGGGGGGCCCGCGTGCACGAGGAAGGAAGAGACACCAGGACCAGGGGGTTATACGGGCGGCGCGAAGGGGACGCGTTCGAGGAGAAGGTGGGGCCACCTTTTGCACCTCCACCGGCTATGCCGGCGTGGAAAGATGGGCACGATTATTCGACATCAGGGGGTCCACCCCTTTCGCTCCTCTCAGCTCCATTCGTACAATATATACCTGGGTATATCCGTCTCTCCTTTCTCTCTCTCTTCCCCTCGCCACGCCGCGTTTGACCAAATAAGTGTCACGGCCGTTTCCTTTCAGGACGACGGCGAAGGCCGCGTTTCGCTCGTGTTGGCGTAAATTTCAATATTGGCCCAGAATGGGCGAGACGTGTGAGGATTATCATATGTGTTACGAGAGATTTATTTATATCGCGTATATCAAGTAAACTATTACGCGCAAGATTTACGATTCACTGAGCAGCGATAATATGCACGCAATGAAATATTGTATATTTATACAAATTACTCTAGATGTGTGAAGTATACTTTAGAGGAAACAGAAACTCTTCGTCTCTGTTTCGACAAGTTTGGAGTCGATCTTTTCTTAGATCTTTCTGATCTTGTGATATTTCGCATATTTATTTTCTAGCTTCGCGCATAGCTCATTTGATTGTTTGTAAATGTTTTCTAAGAACAGACACGTAAAAATATGAAACATTTATAGCTATCATAGACGTTCCAAGATGTTTCCGTCCACTCGACGATGCTCCAAGGGGGAGCATTTATTTGCGCGAATAGACGTTTCTCCTGCATCGTGCCATTGCCCGTTATTTTTCGTTACATCGGCCGTTCTTCTCAATTGGTCACCTTCAAAGGTTCCCGGTTCTCCTCCGTTATCATGTCTTACCCATTCCTTTTCCCCATAACTCCTTGTCTGCTTTCTTTACGAGACACTACATGTGCGAGAAGAAATCAGGGCAAAGAAATCGCTGCGAAAAGAAGATGTACTCGCGCGGATTATTCTTGATAAATACTTTTCAAGCAGCATGAAATAAAACGTTTTACGCTACATCTCAATATGATAATTATTCGCTCAAGGTAATTTTGGTAATTAAATCAACTTTGTACATTTCGTTTTTCTATATTTTAATATCATTGCGTGCATGTGTGCGTGTGCGCGCGCTATTATCTAAAAAGTAAAAATTTTCATTATTTGAAGTAATTTATAAATACGCGAAAAATATAATTTATTAAGTTTTATAATCTTTCACTGTTTAGTAGCATTCGTAGTAAGTCTTTGATTGCAAACGATTAATTAAATGGTACCTTAGCAAATTGTAATCCGCTTGAATCTCTGCATAATTTAATCAAGATTTACAGACGATACTGGATATGACATATTGACCTGATCGTAAAGATTATTAACTTTCGAGAACCGACACTTCTTTATCGAACCTTCCACGCGAGGAAGTCGACAATTCCGTGACAATAGCGTGACGTCCGAAATAAAAGAAGACCATGTCGGACTTTATCAAACTTTCGTCAGGAACACGGCGTTTTGGCCACGTGATAGCCGAAATAAAGGAAAGGAAACGGATGTACATTAAGGGTGTGGCGCGACGGCGGGGATGGACTTTTGAATATATCCCCGCTTTAACTGCACTCCCCGATTCGTTACAAGTGGTCTATTACAGGCCTTTCTCTAGCCCGTCTTTTATCCCTGCACTTTCTTTCCCGCTGCTCGCGGGTGGCATGCTTCTTTCTGGCAGATACTTTCTTCCACCGCCGGGAACGTTACTTCTCTTATCGTTTTTCAAGTTCTTCGCTTCACTTGTCCTCCTCCCTGGGAGCCGCTGCTGGTTTACGCGGTATTCCATCCAGTACATTCGCTCACCGCTGGAAAGCTTTTTCCTAACCAGAAGTAAGCACCTTATCTCGTGAAATGGCTCGCGGCGGAAATTGAAAAATCCAAAATTCATGGAGTTTTATGCGCGACTTTTTGTATATTATAGCGAGAATACCCTCGGTTCTTGTCTCATGTGAGACAATCGTCGTAATGGAAGCCCGCGCGAAATTAAGTGAAGTAGGCAAACATTTCGCCACTGACGCACTTCGAGATTAAGATTTATAGTCTTTAAAAGAACACAGATTCTATTTAGATATACCGCACATTCAGAGTACATAATTGCGAAAGCTATTTTGTCAGCTATAATAACTAATGACGTCATATTTCTTATTTGTCTGGTAATTGGTTATAGTAATTGCTCTAGTATCGATATTTAAAAAAAATAGCTTCCTTTCTCGTAAAACATAATGCGACAATTGAGTTATAGGAGCCATTACGAATATAAAACTCATGGTGTCTCCTCGATATTTTCCAGGATCGTATGACGGCTAATGGAAACTCACCGTTAGACAACATGAGAACTTTGGAACACTATCTGAGCGACATAATGCGAGCCGGTGCAGCGGACACCCCAGAACATCTGAAAGGTATGTCTCATATCCTCCTAAGTTGCGATGCAATTGAGACGACGTATAACGAGCATGCAATATCCGCGAAAGTAGCGATTCACATGTTAACATCGTTAAACCGGAAAATCCCTTGAAGTTTTATATCGTAATTGCAGAAAGTTCTGCTTCTCTTTCATTTACAATGGCTGAGAATGTGTTAACAATTTCATGAAATACTTTTACGAGAGTTGTTACACTCTCACTAAAAGCTTCTACCAGTCTTATCCTTGAACCTGCGATTCGAACTTGATACAGCAAATACAACAATCGTGATACCGTAATTAGTTCAATCGATTTCTAGCTTCAACTGTTAAACAAAAATATAAAAAGTACTAGTAATAATTTTAAAAGATGGATAAATGTAGTCTTATTAATCATGCGATAATATTAATTTGTAAATGACGCAAGTCAATTGTTTACCATTATAAATATAGTCGCAGAGAAAATAGGGCAACACATGGAAAATTTCACGTGTTACTGAACTTTACGGGTTTTAAAATAGAATGGAATAGAATCTCAATTGTAGAGATCCCCTTCAAGTAATTCGACAGAAGGCGTAAAGCGACGTAAGCTTGGCCAGCTGCCACAGATTTTGTACCGTTGCGCGATAACGTGACAGTAGCGAAAGGGAATTCAACTCTCAATGACTTTATGGACAAATTGGGAAAAAAGCACTTTATGACGTATCGTTCCAGTCCTTTCTCGCTATCGACTATTTCAATTATACGTCGCATAGCGATAAAATGTAGCGCGGCGTCCGCTACGTCTTACTTCTTTATGTTGACGTAGCGCAACGTCCGTGATCGTACACCGCTATATATATACCCCGCGCATCGATCTTCAGTCGTAACGTTGCATTTAATGCACCGTTTGATTACGTCGCTTCGAGTCTACGTCTATTACATGGAGAGTGCACTCGAGGTCGATCGCCCCGATATGAATCCGCGTAAACGTGCGATATAACGATGCCATTGAAACTGAAGAGCAATTAATGCGCGAAACCAAATACGGAATCTACATGAAAATATTTCCTAGTGCCATTCAGCGTTCTGCAAAATTTCAATCCTATCACACAAATTTATTTATAACGTTTGCGGTAATATAACCGATCTGAACATTAACAGGACGATTTTGTATAAATACGAGAAACACGAATATGTGTATCCATTTTAACCGATCCGTTACGCGAACGCTGTTCGCGAAATACTGTTGTGCCATGACACACAGCGGCGATCTTTACATGAATGGGCCTCTTACGGTAGGATCGGGGACCAATCGAACAACTAACCAACCAACCCAAGCCCGAATGATCACTCGACGCACCGTCGGAGTACTCCGCACCCTCCACTCGACGTGATTCTACTCACTTTACGTCGGCACGTAGAGAGACGACGCCATGCAACTATGCGGTGCGTACATACAGACGGACGGATGGACGGACGTACATCGTGTTGAGAAGAGTGAGAGAGTGAAAGCTACAGAGGCAGGACGACATGCGTCTCGTCTGCGTCGCTCCTCTTCTACCCCTTTCACTTCTCATTTTCTTTTTTGTACCCGACCTGTCTGCCGGAAGAGAAAGAGAGAAAGAAAGGAAGAGGGCGACAAAGGAGATAGAGAGAGAGAGGGGGAGAGACGAACCCCTCAGACGAGCGTTCTCGCACCCTGTAGTCAAGGGCAAGGGTGCTATCGCCGAGAGTCTATCGTGTCGGGCAGTTTCCGTACGACGAAACCGTACAACAAACCAGAGAGAGAGAGAGAGAGAGAGGATCGGGGGTTGGACACCGTGGCGCGAAAAATCTCGGATTTTTCCCTAGCGAAACTTCAAACGAACCCATCTACTTGATCCCGAAAGGGTTCGCCGCGAAAGTCTTCATCGCCTCAAAGAAATGGGCGATGGTGCAAATAAGAGAGCGCTGAGTTTAGCGAAATGTCTATAGTCCGGACATCGTTGGGATTTATCGATCGCAACCGTGGTTCTAGAGAAGACAATGCAAGCGCTGAGAAGGTAGCTACCATTCACGGGTCACGAAGGGGGTAACCTGGATTAGGTGGGCGTATGATAGTTGAGTATCTGTGTTCCTTGCCGATGCATGGTGCATTACTGAAGTTGCTGGAAGTATTCAACGGGAAATTAGAACGATGTGATTGAGCGTTAATGTACCCTTTTATAGTATTGCCGGAATTATGCCTTTTTATACGGGAAAATGAGAATGAGAATGCTCTCATAAATGATGTAAAAGAATGATCTTTTATTTGAACAATTACAAAGTCTATATACATAGTTTATATTCGCTTCTTTTAATTATTTTTTTCCATTATGACGATAATAACTCTACTCATTATATTCTATCTTTCGAGGATCGAGATGTTTTTAAATTATATCATGCTATCGATTGGGAAAGTACAGAAAGAGGGACATAACTTTAGGTACGTTCGATAGACCTTCATTGTTTCGTATAATTATCTTGAAAATTGCTAGGATGACGTCAGAGGTCTTCATGGCGAGGTTCTTTTGTTTTAATCCACCGCGCGCCTCAGCCGCAATTAAAATCTGATCCGTTAGAAAACAAAGTTAAATAACGATGTAGAATATAAGTGATCCCACGTCGATGGCAGTGGTGAGACGGGGGAGGGGAGGGGTGTCAATCTTTCACAAAAGAAAAATGTGCAAAAGAAGATGAGCGACAACACTTAAGAGAACAGATGACAGAGAAAATGATTGATGAGAAGAGGACTCATGGAGAGGCGATTTTACAAAAAAAAAAAAACTATATTATTTTCTACACAAATATAGGTTTTTCTTCCAAAAATTCTCTTAAAAAATCCCTGAAAGCTTAGAGAAAATTATTATTATTAAATTATTTTGTTTGTGCTTGATATTTATAATTTACTTGTAAGAATATCGCATAGAAAACACGGTGTCTTAACGAGATAATAACCGTAGTCAGATTTATTACAGTGTAGATTCGAATGTTATTCAACTGTGAACGAAAGTATTTCAAGAATATATAGGTTCTTTAAAACATCATTTTAGGAATTAATTCTCCTCACAGCACTTCGCGCGGAAATACGAAGTAATCGGGTTCTAGCATCACCCATCCTGGATTATAAAGTTTCAAATTCTCGAAGTTTATCGGCGGGTCCGGTTTCCGGTATATGGTACGCGTCTATTAGGAGGAAAACTTCATTGAAGTTTTGCGGTAGGGCCAAGTGAGGTGAGTCGCTCGTTTTCCTGTGGAGATGATTTCGCGAACGAACTAACCGATGTTACACTCGGATTTGCTAAAAACTTGACCTACTGCTACGACTCTGAAGTGACACGACGACACATTTTTCGAGATGGCATCGCGGCAAGTACGCCCGCTCAGCGCTGCTTCACAACGCCTTTGAGGAGAAAGCTTTTTGCTAAGAGAAAAAGCTATTCTGGCTACAAAGTTAGCTTAGCTCGCGCCTTTTTCACTTCGAACTTTCCGTGTGAAAAATAGTACTTTAAATTTCTAATTTATCGTAGATAACGTCTTTTTTTTCTTGACTACGATTATCTAGAAGAAGATAAATATCCAAACCTAAAAAACGAAAGATTGTAAGTAGATCAATAAGAATAAAATTTGAATGCTTGAAACGTATGTATATATATTTATTTATAAAATAGAAAAGGCTAAAAAAAATATTTAAGAAAACACATATTCGTGTACTCGAATTAAATCGTCAAATACGGATCATTGTCTAATCTAGGAAAATAATATTTCTTTGAATTAAACTTGTTAATAATTTCTGTTTTATTTCTCTGTGAGAAACGTGACATTTTTTAAATTAAAATATCGTCACATTTCACTAATGCAGTGCAGAAAGTGCTCACAGTTAATAATAACGTATAGAGGGTTGGGCAAATTTATCTTGCCCCTTTAATAAATGTACTTTCATTCATGGATATGCGAGCGAATCACCTACGGTCACATCTGAATAAACGGTGATGTGAGACGTTTAATATACGTTTCGCGCGTCCTTGAACAGCACCGGCTTTGTAATTTCATTTTCTGACCTATATGTAACTGTCATGTAATCAGTTAGTAACACGTTGGGATTCGTAGAGGGTGGTTTTAACAGTCGCGTTCTCCAGCCACCTAGGGTTTCATTGGATTATGTATTCTATCCTCCTTCTCTCTATGTCTCCGTCTCTGTCTCTCTTTCCCTCCCCTTTTATTTCTCGCTCTATCGTTCGATATCCCTCCCTCTTCTCGAGTCGTACATAAACGTGTATATATAATTGAAAAAGTGAATGGATAACGAGAGTGTACATACACACATTCAGACCGCACTGCTACGACCTTGAGAAAAAACCATTGATGCATGTGTGTGAATTCCGTGCTTTTCAAATTAAACGCGGAATCTTCTTAACCGGTGAAAACGTTTTGCGAGGATGTTTTGTGAGAAACGTATATATATATATGTATGTGTGTGTGTGTGTGTGTGTGTGTACGCACGTGTGTAGAAAGAAAGGTGGAATACAGTATTTGAACAGAAATGTAGATCTCACCATTGCTGCGAAAGACGACGCCTGCTATTTTCTTATTTATATTGAACATATTCCGCGATACAGCATATAAATAAAACGTAGAATCGAGCTTCTATATTTAACGCCGAATGTGCGAGCATGTGATAATAATATTTAATGAATCAGCAGTACGTCTATAAATATGTTAGCGTTCAAATACATTTCACTACGTTTAGCATAAAGAGTTTGCCTCGATATAAAATCAATGAATATGTCGAAGAGAAACCACACATTCTGCAGATTTAAACTCGCCATGCAGAAAAGAATATCGAATTTTCTCTGGCGATTCTGCATAAGTAGTGCGGCTTGATTGGTTCTCAGAAACGATCTGTTGTATATAGAAAATTAGATTCCAGGGGCATCAAATGTACAGCCGTTCTTCAATGCACGTGCTCCGATGCGTCTTTATCGATTGTACAAAGTTCGACTTGGTTCTAAGAACATGTAGATCGTACAAGGTAGAAACGCGAAGAGTCAATGAACCTCTGGTTTCTACGATCCACTGTAAACTCGGTGCGCGATTTTATTGATTTTTCACAAACCAACGCGCTGCTTTTCCAGTTAGCGGAAGTGACTGCGCGCCCTTCTTGCCATTGCCCGCCCCTTTTCTTTGAATTTAGGGTGAGAAGCCTGCCAGAGGAAGAATTGCGCAAAGTCAATGAACTCTCCTTAATGAAACATTTCTGCCACGAAGAACTTTAATATAAACTCAGTAGATTTAATGAGCTTACATTTTTTTTTCTTTTATCATAAATGTTTTTATCATTGACGTACACATTTCTGTCCTAGAGCTGTCGATCTAAGCAAGTAGAATTTTTTAAGAGTACAATTTTCTAAAAAGGAAGTAGAATTTTTTAATTTACAAAACAATTTTCTTACCAACATTTCAATTATTTTGAATTATCTATTCACCGAAATTACTGATCTCGGATGTTTTTTTCGAAAATAACTACGGAAATTCTCTTATCCTTTTCGCGATGACGAACTTCTTTCTATGGGGTGGAAAGAGAGAATCACGGATTGAGGTCGCGCGGCCGTTTCATCGGCAAATCCACGGTGTGCCTGTCACGAGGTGGCGCCATCCAGATACGATATTGGCGGAGATTATATGAGGAGCCGAGGATGCGGGCGGCTATCGATCGTAGTCGATATGAGAAAACTTGGCGGAAGGACGCGAGGCTAAGGTAATAACCGCTCCGCGACTGGTTTAATAGGGCCGATCGGTAGCCTCTTCCCGATTTTTCCTTCAACTCTCGAATCCTCGTTACTCTGCTTCTTACCGGGAAGGAGAAATATTCCTTGGAAGAAGAAAAATATTGGATTTGTAGAACGCGTTGCCGGCCCTCCTTTTACGGATTCTGTTACCCTTCCCACTCTGAGAACGGCGAGAACGGCACTTGTCTTTTCCTCGAAGGAAAATTATGTGACTCTTCGAATTTATGGTTGATGCTGCTCTTCTAGGTTGATCCCTTGCATATATTTCTTTAACATTTTTGTGGTTGATATAGGTCGCGCGACTCTAAATTTAGTTCAACCACGAAAGAGACCTTGTCTTTTCGTATCATAACGTTTGAAAATGTTTAAAACAAGATGTTCAAGATTCGAATTTGTTTTTTTTTCTATTTCGACAAATAACACTTTCTTTATTATAATTTATTATTGACTTTTTAATCTTCCCAATAACATCAGTATCAATAATTTAGCCTTATTTAACGATAATTCTTTCACCAAATAATTCTTTCATGCGAAAGCAAAGATGTCGTAACTTCTTCCACGACACAGAAGAATTGCTTCGCTCAAGAATTACATTCCGATGATGTGATACCATCTTCCGTAAGCCTGTGGCAGATAAAGTGAAGAGCTATTCGCTATCTTGGCGGGCATTTTTAGAGTTCACGCAGAGCGTCGAAAATTACAAACAGATCGACATACTTGACAAATAAAAAAGCTAAGTTAGAATTAACAAAACACATAAATATTTCAGCTTTCTTAAAAATTTATCTTATTATAACCCCTAATAATGATCGCAGCTATAGCTAGAACTTGGATGATTCCTCGAAACTTGGTCGCGTTAGTCTACTCCTTATCGTTTCGTTCGCTTCGCACATATCATGCGTCGTTATCAGGCATTACCTCACTTTTTTAAGACTACTATCAGGCACGTTACGTTTGATGTGTCTCGCTGTGAATCCCAAAAAAATTAAGTGGAGTAGTAGACACGCTGGTCCGCGTTACGACATAAGTTCGTACATAAGTCTTCACATTAATAGCTCTACGCCGATATCACGAACGTAGTCTCAACAATCTTCTCTTTCGCGGCTCCACATAGTGCTCTTCGTAATATTTAATTATTTATTAACAACTATTTTATTTATAAATAATTTGTATAAATTATTTCTTACATGTTATTTACTTACAGTTTTATTTGAACGAGAACATAATCGTGATAAAACACGTAATAAACGAACATGCCATGCGTCGTCGAATCGGTACATGACTAAATCGTGAAATTTCGCTATACAAATATGACATAAACAACTAGTGTTCATCGTAACTAGAAAATATCAGCGTCAAATTGAAAAAAGCATAATCGCGAAAATCATCGTCAAATCAAGCTTCGAGCTCTTTCAAGAGAATCCTGCAATATTTTGTCAAATTAGAGCGTCTTTATTCAGTTTTTCTCGTTTTGAAGAACGTAATGTTCCCCCTTGAAATGCGGAACGGCTCCACGCGGTTCGATAACCCGTTTTGATCATTTGTCACCTTCACCGACCTTATTCTTAAGAAGTCTTTTATCACCGAAACGACGTCATGCTTTTTCGGTGGGTTTTCGCATTTTGAGCTTGGAATTTGCGAGCACGGCGACGCCGCGTGAGATAAGATTCGCGATCGCGATCTCGCCGGTCTGGAGCGGGATATCGATCTAGGAGGTGTCGGAGCCGCTCCGAGAGAAAGATTAGCAGTCGCGCGACGGCGCGCGGTCAGGTTGCCTCCTGCCAGGAGCCCGGGCTCCTGCTATTCGCATGTTCCCGACTATCGACCGAGTGCAGGTGGCTTCCAGGTGATCGACGAGCCAGAAAGGAGGAATTGCTGCCATCTCTGAGAAAGTACCGAAAGGAGATACGCTCGTTCGATGCCTTTAATTAAATGTACTTTCGCAGAGCGAGAAAAGATTTTTATAATAAATGAGTTCTCGGAGCCGTTTATCATTTCCCTCGCGAAATTTTCTCTCGGAGCGAGGAACGCGGAGTCCGGTTGTTTCAGTCTATCGAAGACCGAACGAGACGGGTTGCAGCAAGAAAAAAGTGGAGAAAAATTTAATATCACAAATGTGATAAGATATAAAAACATTTCCGTCTCTTTGAAAAAATCCCCGGCAACATGGTTTTTTTCACTGCAGCGTATTAGATTATGGAAGTAAACGTAATGAGCGCGCGCGCTTTTATCGCGTACCCTTTTCGCAAATTCGTGTATACGATTCCTCTCACGCAAAATAGAACAAGGGCTTATTTAGAACTGGATGGAGTTGGCAGTGCGCCTATTGACCGAATGCCACCGTCAGCCGCATTGCAGTGACCTGCGACAACCTGCTTTAAAAATCGCGTCAAGAAAAAAGGAGCTCGTGACCGACGGATTTTATAGACACCGTTAAATATTTACAGATGTCTACAGATATATCTTCCGAACACGTTATATTATTAGAAAAATCTTATAAATTGGACGTTTAATTATCACTGCTGACATTTCCTCTGACAACGGTAGCTACATTATTGTCTAAATTAATCATCAAGGGACTAATTTAATCAATTACCTTTGCAACGATGCACATCTCGTGTTACAATATATATAGAAATAGATTTATCTTGTAATACATCGTTTCTAGTTACGTGCAGTAATGTTTAAAGACATGAAATAAACTTTGGATAATATTTTCTAGTGCTTTTTACGTTGAAAATTTCTAATGTAATTTAGATTAGATTTATCGTTGTTCGTGCGTATATAATACAACACAGAGAAAATCCATCTTTTACAAGTTCATGTTTGACGAAGGATACGTTACAATCAACGTAAAGACTCACATTAGGGGAAATATGACTCGCAGTGTGTTTTTCGGACAAATTATAAATAAACATTTCACAGTATTCGGGTCCTTTTCGGTAGTCCTTTCGCCCGGCGCCATTAGCGGCGTGCATTTAAGCCGTTATGTAGCCCGTCGTCGAAACAAAGCTCCGCAAATAACCCGGAGGACAAAAGACCCCACATCAAAGAATAAAAAAAGGGATTGAAGGGATGAAAGGGAGAAAGAGCGGAGAGAGGCGAGAAAGGATGAAAGCGCCGGGCAGACGAATGAACGAGGCACGCACGAACGAGATGCGAGGTCCTTCAGGATGTCGGAAGTCCCCTTTTTCTGGCCTTACGCTCCCGCGTGTCATCAAGGTCAAGTTTAAGTCTGCAGACAATGTCTCGCGATTTTCCACCTTCTGCGTATCCGCGCGTCCGCGTACACTTCTTCATTTCGCTGAATCATCTAAATCTCTCGTCATTAAACATTCCGCAAGAACTCTGAAGCAAACGCGTCAGTTTGCGAAATCGACAGAGGCGAAAATAATCAGTCGTTCGTCCCATATTTTCATCCCGCACGCCGCAAGATTTATCTCCGCGTATTTATAAGTGCGTTAACGTTGACATCGACCACTTCCAATCGCGGCGAATTAACACTAAGGACGTTACGCTCTTATTACGCGGCTCGTAATAATCGGCGGGTCAAACGATCGGGCGAAAGTCACGACACGGCTTATTCTCCCGAGAGTTTCTCGACCCGTTCGAGAGACCACAACATTTATTTCCGCGGTCCTGCAAAACCGCAACGGAATAGTGTTTGCGTCCGCGCGATTCGCAATCGGCAAAACACGAATACAGTTACGGTTCTTCTTAGCGGGTTACAGCTCGCGCTTACCTATTCGTTACTTTAATAATTTTCGGAATATTAATTCTAGATATAACTCAGGATTATATACTCTTAACACTAAAAACATTCAAGTCGAAAAATTTCAGATGAAATTCTCTCTGGGCTATTTATAATTTTTATATTACATGATTGAGATGTCACGTTTACATAGATTTTGTCTTCTTTTTATCTTGTGTATTGACGTTAACCTAATGGAACACTACTTACGTCGGCGTCAATTATTAGTGTAAGCTATTCATTCACGCGTTTCGTTCTGTGTTAAATCAATGCGTACTCTATGAACAAGACGATTGGAAGACGAAACAGACTTGGCAATTGGCGAACGCCGGAGCTTCAAAGCTGTACCCGATTAATTGATACTTAATCGTTCGATTACGCGAAAGAGCCGCACTACCTCAGGCTCTAGCGCAGCGAATTCATTAGGGAAATTAATAAGCAGCGTCCTCGATGCCGCGCATTCGCAAATAGCTTCTTTCCCCAGGCACTTTGCGCCGCAATCGAATGCCCGACGGGATCGATTTCTATCGCTCGCCGCGAACTAAATCGATATCAAAACGTTCGAACTGCAAATGCAATATAGATTCTATCATAATTCAATAAACACACACAACAGATTTATATCGCAACGAGTGTCAATAATTTTTATACATAAATATCTGATTGAAGTTTAAATATTAAAAAGAAAGGAAAAAAAGCTTTCAAGCCATCACAATATTTAAAAACTATAAACTTAGAAATATACAGAAAATGTATCAGTCGGAAAAATGACAATGATATACTAAATCAACTAACGAATAACATAAAATTTTTTGCTGTATTTTGAAGAGACTAAATTTTCCAAATAAAAATAAAATTGTTATACGTACGTACAGATTTTTATACATATAACATTTTTACTTAAAATTCTTTATTTTTAAATAATTTATTACTAAATATAATGGCAGCCTCTTACTTTGTACGGCGGACGGTAAGTTCATGTTACATTTCCTCCGAGCAATGTAACAGACTCGGGGAAGATTACATAAAACACGATCCCAAGATAAAAAGAGACAAATAAGAATGTCCGACGTTATAACCTTCAGGATTCTCACTTTGTCAATCTCACGATAGTATCTGATGTTACGGAGGGGCGTAAACGAGAGAATCAGAGTGTTCCACCCAATCGAGGTGCAATTAAGACTTTTTTTGCTGTTCCGAGCGGATTCTCTCCTTCCTTCCATACCGCTCCTGTTTCCCATATCGTATTTCGGACTCTTCCAGTCCCATCCCTACACTTATTCCTCTCATTCTGTATCCCTCGAAGTTGATTCCTCGATAGCACGTGAGCGAGTTTCTTTTTCTTTTGGGTCACCGTCCGAAATTATCTCCGGCGTCTTTAATTGTATTTTCTTCCGTCGTTAGCAATCTATCTTTTCGTTTCTTTGCTGATTGCCTTTCCCGACTCTTTTTCATTCGCGGCTTTCTTTGCGTCATTCCTCGTCTCCCGTCTCGGCATTCCTGGGTTCTGCTGATGAAGTTTTAATTCACTTACAACGAACCACGATTTATCTTACGTTTTCTTAATCTATAATATTGGCAAAGAATTTTTCGCAACTGCATCTCCAATCATCATTAGGATTATTTATAAGATCTATCGTTTCCTTTTCTTGTCATATATCCTGCATATATTACCTTTTCCTTGAATTTTTCACAATATGCGCGAAAATGATAAGATTTAAAACTATTTGGGTAGTCCATCTTATTCCAACGGAGCTATTCCGTTATCACCCTTGACGCAATCAAACTCGTGCTACCTTACAACGGTAGAATGCTGCATTGGCAAGTAACCCGCGCGGCACGCGTAAGATTACGCGTAAAAAGGGAGTATAGAAATCCACCGGGCAGAAGAAGGAGGAGAGAATGCGAGGGGGATATGGCGGTATCTCGGCAAAAGGCAAGAAAGTAGAAACGCGACGGTAAGAAAGGAGCGATAGCTTGAGGGAACGGGGCGAGCGGCGCGACGGGGAGGGATGTTTTCAGCGATATCGAGGTCAACGTGAGATGCGCGATTAAGTTAGGGCCGTAGAGTGGCTTGGTAGGCTGTAGATTCCCTCATCAATCACCCCTGCCCCCACCTCGCACCCCTCTTTTCCATGCCCAGCACCATAGACCAGATCCATCAACGGCGTCATTTGCGCGTATCTAGGGGTGGATCCGACCGCCGGCGTAGGGCATTGACCCCCTCTCCCTTACCGTGGCTTCCCCTTACCTAGTTCCCCTTCCCCTTTTTATCCCGGTCCCCCCCGGATACTGCTTTAAGGCCGTTTCGCGCCCCCACGGTTACGCCGGGGCCGCAAGAATGGCCGCCTTCGGCCACGGTCAAGTTTTGTGCGCCTCCAGAGAAATTAGCTAGTCGGCAGTTGTGTTACGCGCGAGCGTCGCATAAGAGCCGTATAAAGGCCGAAATGTAATAAAATATAATAAAAAGGCAGTATCAAGAAGTAGAGGGTGAGAGTTAATATTATTGGCATTTGTAAAATGTCTGTTATTTTTTACATAGGTTTCATTAGTACGTAAACTTTATGTTCAAAGTCCGAGTATTAAATAGATGCATCTCTTTCATTATTACGAACGATAATAAAAGTTGAATTAAAGGAAATGAAAAGGAAGGAATTTTTAAATTCTAAATTAAAAGTGCCTCTCTTTATGCTTACTGCCTTTTCATATAACGTTTGCACGAGATAAACTTGAAAATGTATACTATATTGATATGCATTCTGCGCATTATTTTTATTATCTAATATGACACTACAAGTATTACTAACTCGAAGGTATATCGCGGTTTCGAGAAATAGAAAATGAGAACCTCCGATCTATTTAGCATTTTCCATTCTATTTCATGTAAAAAGTTTATGTTATTTTTATCTAATTTAATATTTTTATAATACACATGAATCATTTATGATATTTCCCGGTAGCTTGCCAATACAGAAATTTTTACTCAAGGGACATTTCCGATTCAAACTGCCGTGGAAGAAGATAATTCGTTGAAGGCCGGACCGTATCGCCGCTCACGTCGTAATATTATGTAATCTCCATGAAGGTGCACGCGATAACCATGAGGTTTTCCAATAGCGGTAATGCTTTCAAGGTACTGCCGGGTGCTCTCGAAATATGCGAAAGTTTTGACACGTTTGATACACCAGAGTGCACTCAGCTTTTTCAGCGCCCATGGCAATCGTTTCAAAATTCAGAAAATGCTTGAATTTATTGCTATTTTAAACGTGACGAAGAAAACGTCAGAGGTTAATATTGTGTGGATCGACACGCAGTCACCGTGGAATATTTTAACAGCATTCTCTGGAAATTAATTATATAAAATTTATTTATGAAAATATCAATAATATAATATTTTTATCGCGACCAAAGCTGGCCAATTAATTCATATAAATTTGCATCGCTCAATTGCACTGATTTTGTTTTTAATTTTATATATGCAAATATATATTTTCTACATACCTATATTACGATTGATTGAATATCGTAAACTGATTAGTAAATTGATAGAAAATTTTAACTGTTATTTACAAATTGATTATTTTTCTAATTTTAATTAATTTTCAAGCTCTATTAATTTTTTAATACATTTATTTTTTCGGATGTGACACAAGATTATATTTAATGTGCACACGATTAAATTTATTCTATAATGCGCGCAGATTTTGCGATGCTGCATTTCCGAGACAGTGGACGGCAATTTTTCATGGCGCGGGGAATACTTGGCAGAGCATTCCGCGAATTAGAGGGCAGAGTGCACGCGCATTTTATTAGATTCATCACACCCTCGTAATTCTTCGTGATGCCGCCGGCTCAACGCCGTGCCAAATAAATCATCCGGTTAGAAAAGCTTGCGCCAGTGGCGGTGCAATCCGTGGCGCGGCGTTTAAATGTCATTATAATGGCTCTCCGCTTGTAAAATACAGTCGTACGCAGCGGGGAAGTTTCCCAAACACTTGTCACCTGCACTTTCTGCATTGCTCGTCGTTTGCTTTCCTCTCTCGCGGGACAATCTAATCGAAGCGATTAAGTTGTTATAGACGACGATATATTAGGTATTCTTGGACTGAGAGAAAAATATAGTTACTTTTAGCCTCAATCACAATTTTTTAATATTTCTAACGATAATTATGGTTAACATAATAATGATGCATATAGTTATGTTAATCATGTTTATTGTTAGAAATATTATAAAATTATGGTTGAGGCCAAAAGTAACTATATTTTTCTCTCAGTGTGGTTGACTGTAATAAAAATTTCAATTTTTTTTTATTTCGCCGATAAGCAACGAAAAAAAAATATATATATTACGAGGACAGAAAGTCATAAAATCTTTAATATAAGTGAATTTTCTGAACAATTCAGCGCTACGTGTCTCGCATTCTCAGAAGGGATGTACGTTTCCATCGACTAGCATATTTCAACGAGATATCTCGTAGCTGAGCACGGAGAATTTCTAGCCTGTGCCCCGCCGATTACCGCGCCGCTGACGATCGCGGTTTATCGATGCATATCGTTTCCGATTATGCAAATGCCCGGGCGTTTGTGTTACTCGGCCGAACACCGCCGACTGGTGTTGCCAGCTTGACAGCTACATTATTTGTACGCCGCTCGTTTGCATCGTAAATTCCGCGCGATGCACCACGCCGATTTGCTCGCTCAAAACGTTTCCGTTTCGTTCCCGTTTGATTTGCAGCGCATTTGGCCCTTTCTTTATTTTGTGCGACGCGTCGCGTCGCGCGTTTATCTCTTATTGCCGTGTAATATGAGGTAATGAAATGTCCAGCGTGGTAGACCCTCGGACCTTGAGATCCCCTTGAGATCTGCACAGAATAAACGTTTATCGCCCCGCGGATCCCTCATCGTGCAAATGTGCTCACGTTCTGTTTACCGAAGTTTATGACTTTAATCTTTAACATACACAGTTACATTGGAAGATGCAATTGCAGTTCCAAGTTGCTCCGTACCAAGTTCACCGGGTTGCGACTATTCTGCGGGGTAAAATAATTACGTCTCTTTTTAATGCGTCTTTTCTTTCTATTCGACGTCTCTCGGTTTTTCATTGTCATCATCGGGAGTCGTTTAGTACCGTCGTACCAATTTCGTGATTTGTGTTCTGTGAAATTAATCTCGGGTTTCAATTTCGTGGACTTCCTCCATCGGCTTCCGGTGCGACGAGGAGAACGCGGAGCGGGACAGGAGAAAGAGACAGGCGAGGGATGTACCCGCGCAGAAGGACCCTGCGACGCGTGACGGCAGCATCGGAATGCTCGCTGGGTCTATAAATCCCCGGGGAGGTAGGCGTGCGCCGTGTAATAGAATGACGGAATTCACAGCGGAGTGGAATCGGCTTGTTATTAGCACGTTCTAACATAACTTGGATTCAGCGATGCGTGCGGCGGCAGTCAGTGGGTGCCCGGAAGCGGGCCCGCCCTCGCGAATATTTATGGTGCACCAAGTAGCCACGGATCTTCTTCTTGCGTTGCACGAATATACATGTCGAGGTCGGCGGTCTTGAGCAGTAAATCGATTCGAATTTCCGATTAAATTTAGGTAATCAATTCATTGTATTTAAGCAAAATTCGTCAATTTATACACTGTAAATTCCTATGGGTTGCCATTGCTCCTACTCAATATTTGGTTAATTTAACTAAAACAATGAGATAAAATTAGCGACATATTGAGTAAGCCTTATCTAATTTAACTTCCCTGTTAGTCAAAATTTTACCTTCCTTTTGGTCAAAGTTAATGAAATATTGAGTAGGAGCAGTGGCATGGAATAGTTGCAATAAAAAAAAATGACTCAAATTGAGTATAATTTGACACTACGAGTTTAACAGTGTAGTACAATTTATAATCGCAATCTGTAAAAGTTCCATTGAACTTTGTACAAAATTTAAATTTTCACAGTTTTAGTAGCTGTTTACATCATCATCAATTGCGATTGCTGAGTAGGTACGCGTGGAGAACCACTGATCACAAACGCGCGAGATTTCTGTGTAGAAGACGATGCAGAAAAGATGCAGGGAGAAAGAGAGAAAGACAAGAGGAGGAGGGGGGGGGAGAAATAGAGACTAGCTAGTATAGTTTGCCGGAGATACGAAGGAAGGTGCAGTGGTGTCTCTCAGCTTTTCTCGTCGTCCACGTGCTGCGCGAGACGAGGTAAAAAAGGCCGCTGAGACAACGGGGTGGGAAGCGGGCCGAGGGAGAAGACCGCGAGCAACATAAAACGTGCGTGCACGCGCAAAAAAGGAGGCAGCGGCGTATCCACGGAGTTGTTCGTGCCGCGCGCGCGAAATCGCGCCGTCTCCGCTCTCTTCTCTTCGTAATAAAACGATTCTCCCCCCTCGACCAATTTACGCCTTCGAGATCCGCGCCGCAACGGGGTACGCGACGGGCCCTTCGCGCCCGTCAGTTCATAGCCGATAACTCCATCGCAACGTGGGTCACGACTCGGAGATACTCCGCTCGCTCCGACTCGCTTTTTTTTCTCTCTCTCTTTCTCCCTTCTCTACCATCGCTCATTCTGGATTCCCTTCTTTCTCTTTCTCCGACTCCTCCAACGGGCTTCTTCCCCCGCGTCTCTAATTGTACTCGTTCCCCAGGACACGCATCGTACATATTTATGCCGTCGTACTTTATTCGAGCATCCTCGCATCGATTCCTCGCGTCGTCTTCGGGGTTCCGCGCGAAACGACTCCGTAACGATACCCGTAAAGTATATTCCTCGTCTGTTACATATGGGCATTAATAAAATTCGTGGAAGAGTCATGAGCGTTGGATCGCGCCATAATTTTTTTTACGCAGGGTATTGTCGCGCAATTATTCACATTGTAGCAGAATAAACGTTCCATGAGATGTATAATGGACGAACGTCTCGAACACAGATTTTGGAATTCTCTTATAGATTTCGCTGTTTCATTCTTCCCTTTTTAACGCTGAATAATTTTTATATTTTACTTAGAGATTCTTTTTGTTAATGAGATTAAAAATATTTTTCCAACTTTATTCGATAGAAAAAAATCTTAAAATCCCAAAAGATAATATATGTTTAGCGTCTCTTTTTGCTTAGCTTCTCACCACAAATAACGAGAATAATGCGATGGTGCGCAAAATGGTTGCATATCCCGATAACGAGTTTTGTGTTACGATCGTTTCGTTCAAATGCGCGTATAGTTTTATCGGCCCGTGCTCGTTACGAAGCGCGCGATTCGAGTGCGAAGAAGTGCGCGAGGTATTTTGAGGCCACCGCAATTATTGAGCCGGTGTGTATGTCAAGTCGGAATATTTAGCGAGTCGTTTATTTCCAATCCGGACGTACGTCGCGGTTTGCACAGCCCGTTGTGCCGGATAATAAGTAACACGAGTCGAAATCGCGCGCGGATCGATGCGATGAATTTTATCGGACGGCGGAGCGCGATTGTGGCCGCGTGTCCCAAGGTCGGGACAATTATCGGATTCATGAATATCCCCGGCGTATATACGTTTAGCGTCAGTTGGAACTTGGCCGTGCTGTCGTTATTAAATGAAACGATAAAAACGTCGGAGGCCATTGTTGCGGATTTTATTGCGGGAGGAAGGCCATAAGACTACCGAGATGAATTATTGGAGCGAGGGAGATCTCGATCGTTGGCGAGATCACGGATATTTATATGTGCACGTAGTAAATTCAGAACAAGTATCTTTAGATCGCACTAAAGGGATTATCGGCCCAGTTATTACTCGGACGAGATCGAGTGAGTTGAGAGATTAATTCTTTCGCGGGGGAAAATATCGCGCGATAAGGAAAATAAAAACAGACGAGTACCGTGTAATGCAGGTTCTCTAGCTAGTGATAAATACATTTACCCGCAGCAACGTGTTTTTTAGACTCTCCGACGTATCTCCCGTGATAATTGAGATCGATTCATTTTCTGTGCGCAGGCCCCGCTATTAGTATTTCGCCTTGAGGTGCCATTTACCGCCCTTCACCTTCCAACATTCCCGGTTTCATTCCATATAAATGATCCTATCGATCCTCAAGGTCCGACTGATTATTACCAATACATCCATATAGATGTCAAACGGAGGTATAATAGATCCGATTATTTTTCCGTTTATTTTTTTTCGAAGGGGGAAGAGGGGGAGGGGGGTTACGAGACTCGCGGGCCTGGAATTACACGGCGATAGCCATTACTTACACCGGAGAGGCGTATGCGAAGAGGGCTTTCTTCCAGTAATTACTTGGACACGCGAGCGACTTTTTTCAACTGGCGAAATTATTGCATTATACATTCGCACTCTCTCTATCTTCTTATTATTACTCATTAGACCTTGAGAATATAGGTGCGGTTCGACAACGATCGGTCTCTTCAAAGGGAATCGGTATTAAAGGTTGGTATAATTATCGTGGATCCGCTAGATATCGGAGACGATTTCCGTTCACGCGAAACTGATCTGAAGATTCTCATGGAATTATTTGCGTAAAATGGAGCAAATAACTTCCCGCGATTATTCATCAAGCTTTAAATGATACTCGAGCCTCTCAGAAGCCAAACTGTAATCGACTTCATGAAATAAAAATGATGAAACTATAAACTAATCGTGTGACTTCATGAAATAAAAACGAAGAAATTATGAACTAATTACGTACTTGAATTCATGTATACTTCATGTATTATAATTAAGAAATTTGCAAAAAGTGGAATCGATCAATTTACCACAATGACAAGTTATTTATCATAACTTTCCATAAATCGATGAACATTAGAGCGAATGTTCCTCGATTTATGGAAAAAGTCAGTGTCGAGTTCGCGCGCAGATTTCGTTATTAATAAATGTCGTGTTAAAAACTCGCGGGTCATCGTCGTCACGGCCCCCGGAAAATAACGATTCGACTTTGCTTTTACGGGGGTCCCCCCCTCGTACCTCTCCTCGCACCGTCGGCAGAAAATAAAACCATAAAGATTTTTTTTTTTTTTGCGCACTTCGCAGCGACCGAACAATTACCGAAGCCACGTTCAAAGCGCATTTTACGAGAAGGGCCGCCAAGTCGGCGATGTGTTTTCTGCTTTAGCCGCCGTAACGTTAACGCTGAAAGTGCCCTGTATAAACGTCGGCGCGCTCTCATAATCGTTATATAGATCGTACGCGCCACGTTCTTCCAAGTATATTCTATAAAGCGGTAACTGGCGGTCCAAGATAGCAGGCAATCGAGGGAGATACGACGCGGAGTTGGATCGCTCGACGATCTCTTTCGCGACCTCGTCACTCGGGATGCAATTACCGCGTATGCATGTTGCACGCGAAGTCCATTGCGCCGACCAGTTTCGTAATATACCGTCTCGGACCGGCAGTTATCGGCCTGGCGACGTAAAAATCGGCGTAAAAAAGCTGATTGAGATTAAATTCAATTAGCGAATGCCTCGCGCGATCGGGCGCCTTTACGGCCGAGCGATATCTGACGATATACATACATAAGAACGAGCATTTCAGCCGCGGCAATCGCGGGAACAATTTAATGCCGTTCTTCGACATTCTCGAGCGCGGTCAGTTATATAACTCGCGATTCGTGTTTTATGACAGACGGAGAGAATATCCTTCTGTTTACGCGCGCCGAGTCGTTCGCGTTTCACGGTACAAAGTTTAGCCGCGACCGTAACTCACGGTTCATTATATTTTCAAGCAACGCGATACTCGTGCTTATCCTCTCGACATTTAAATGCCGTATGTACATACAATTAGTTACTCCAGTTGCGGAATTTATAACCGATCGTGTGCATATACGACGTAAATAGTTTCCTGCTACGCTTGACATTTCAAGTTCTTCTTTCGATTTGCCTATCGCGAGAAAAACATATGTTGTCTATTTTTCTCGTATCGTGACAAGTTTGCGAATATTTTTAAAATTATCGTTTGATTTATTCCGCCGGCAGCGAGAGGGATATTACAAGTTTCTCCGAAAGTGAGTGCTGAATATTGAATAAATTTCGGAAAGGCGTGATCCCTGTAATGAAACGTTCGCTGGGCAAAGATCAAAATTAATTATAGAACGTCTCATCATGCGGGACACCCTGCGTAATTTATTTGGTTAATAAGATAATCTGCAACGAGCCACGATGTATTGAACGATGCCCGTGTACCTGTAAATCAATTCTAAATTAACTTTCATCCGAGATTAATATCACCGAGATGCCGGACGAGCGGCGCGTTCTCTCCCCCTCTTCTCCCCCTCCTCCTCCCCCCGACGGCGAGTGCGACGGCTGAAAAAGCGATTTGCGGCATGACAACTCGATCGTATCGATACCGCGGGACTTCTCCGAGCGCACCGCGTACCTCGCCCTTGCGTTCGCCGTAACCCGCAAGAAAAAGCTGTCGTCTCGTAGGATCGGCGCAATATCGTCGTACCGCACGGTGGGGGAGGGAGAGGGGGCAATGGGCGCGGGCGAGGGCACGGCGGAGCGAGGGAGACGATTTTATCTCGGCGCCGTAACTCATACCGGTTTTTCGGCTGGCGAGCAGGGTGGCGCGCGATTTCTTGCCAATCAGCGTGTCCCGGCCAAGGGTGGGCCCTTTATTCGGAATCGATTAAAAGATAAATAAACCATGCCGTTGGCGGTTTATTCTCCACATTACGTCCCGGCGCGGCCGAGACGATCCCCGATGTTTCCAGTTATTATTGAGTTGAAATCGCGTTTGCCTCGCGGTTATCTCCCAGTCGAGTGTGCACGCTTGTATGCACACCTCGACATTATTATGCGAATGCGCTGTATGCGATTCTTAGCGCTGTGAAAACAATTTTAAAAGTTGTATAAAAATATTTTTAAAATCCAATTTGATTCAAACATTTTTGAAAGTAACTTTTTCATTTTTATTTACGCACTGAAAAAAAATTCTGGTTAAAAACGGACGAAGAAAACCTTGTAAGATTGATCAAACATTCTAGTTAGTATAATAACCAGAATTTCTATTTATATTACTTATAAAGTTAAAAATATATATATTATAAAACTCAATACTTATAGAGTATATTGAGTTCTATTATAACAACCAGAATATTTGATCAACCCTACAAGATTTTCTGATTCGTCCGTTTTTAATCAGAATTTTTTTCAGTGTGTATATCCTTTTCTATATATTATTTTCATTAGTTGTCACTAAAATAGCTATCGAAGGTGCAGTGAAACAATGCAGAGCTATATTACGAACATTAATTTTTGGTAAAAAAAAATGATCCGTGTCTCTGACGCTAATACCGTGAAAATAAACGCTCTTTCGTTTCATTAATTACCGTCTATTGTTTACGAAATAAACATGAGCAAGTGTTATAAATTACTGGCGACTTTTAATATTATTCTAGCGAGGTTGCGCCACGTATTAAGTATATTTTCCCAGACGCAAAAATAACCAGTCACGGCGCTGACGCGCGCACAAATATACACACGTGTGTACGTGTATGTGCCACATAGTTGTGGGAAGATTTAATCGTCGAGCATCGGCGCGGGATAGTTACATAATTGCTTGCATCCCGTGGCCAGCTCACGCGCGTCGATTCATCGACGATTTATGTTTTTGCTGAGGCGAATTCTCTCTATGCGAACGGCCCCGTCTAAGCGCGAGCCTTACCGCGGAAGCTACGTGTACACGCCACGGTAATTGATTTTAGATTTAATTTAATTAAACGGACGTCGTGGCGCCGGCTTTCAGCGGATTCTCTTCCCATCGCGTCGTCGCGGCTTAACGCCGTACCGTCGCGGGCCCCGACGTCCGTTTTACGTGCGTTATTGCCCGCCGCGGCTAGAGACGCGAGTTGTAAAATTGTGCTCTTTACACGCGTGTCCTCGGCGCGTTTTGCGCGGCTTAATGCCGCCGGTGGCCTCCGCCGTTAAACGGAAGACACTCGAGGCGTAAGTCGTTCCCCATCCACTTCTCGCGTACGTAAATTTGTCACTTTATTCGCGTCCCGATTGAATTCGCCGATTGGTACGAATTTTATTTCCGCGTTTCGTGGACGTTAATGAACCACTTTCTCGACTCGTCCAATGAAAAGGCGAACGTCTCGGTTAAATAAAATTATAGATAAATTATGATATCGCGATTCTAGTCCGTATTGACCTCTGTTAAAATTATTTCAATCTTCTTGGACGTGACAATGAGAATTCGATGAGATAATTGAATGCTTTCGATTAATCGATTAATTTGGAAAATAGTAACATACAATATATATTATAATGCTTCGCACACCGAAGGTGAAAATTATTTGTACAATAATCATTGAGACATTTCGGGTCACGGTCTCGCGGAGACAAATGAAGATTTCGCTCCCCCGCGAAAGTACAAAGATCCTAATGAGCAATATGATCCCCCGGTGATAAAAAGGGGCTTTAGCACCGTTCCGCAGAAGTCGTCACGCAGAAAATCGATATCGCGGCGATTGCCCGTCGGTGTGCCAAGGTGCGGCGGCACACAGACAACG
The DNA here is from genome assembly GCA_011636635.1 of Tetramorium simillimum. Lineage (NCBI taxonomy): Eukaryota > Metazoa > Arthropoda > Insecta > Hymenoptera > Formicidae > Tetramorium > Tetramorium simillimum. Next base: position 41,830 of record VBVQ01000608.1, read on the forward strand.
TGCTATATATTCTGACATCATAATGCGAGTGATAAAACGTGAGGATCGGGGTAGTATGCATATGATCGTCGTCGGCCGAGAGACGCGAGTCGGCCCGACGCGATTATCGTGCCGGCAACGTGGTATTATGAGCCGATCGAGACGTGTGTTTTGCCTGTCATTTGCGGATATTAATACGCCTGTTCGACCTGAATAAATTGCCATCGCAGAAATTGCAATTCCCCTTAGTTTGCCTACGAGCGTCGCGTACGTATGTGTACGTATATATCGAGGGGCTTTAAAAACGATCGGGGGCAACTCTTTATGCGGTATACGGCGCAAACCGGAACACAGGTCGATCGGTAGTCTAATTGCCGCGTTTCGTAACTGTCCCGATAATGGTGGTAATGCGCTATTAATAAAATGATCATAGATTGCGTCTTCGCTATTCATATATGCCGTCGTTTAATGAATAATTATCCTTTAATGTATATTATACGTTGTGCGTAAGAAGCCTGTTACTTTCGAATGAAGTCTTCAACGAGAACGGAACGTGCGATCTCCACGAATATATTATATGTTGCTCAGATATTACGCAGGATATAATTTAGGCAGATGTAAATAAATGTAGCATTTGTAGAACGAAAGAGAGATTATTACGTAGGATAATTAACGTTTTGTTACTGCCAGACTTATTAAATGATATAATTACATAATTATAACGTAATCCTATATGGATTGCATTATAGAAATGTGTTACATTGAAGTTTCATTCAAATGGGTTATCTAAACGGGTGCTTCGATTTTTTCTTTCTTTTGTTATACGTCGATGTCGATCGAAGAAGGAAAAAAATTTGGTTGAAAGTGAGCTATTGAAGTGTCATTTCCACGGCCAACGGCATCGGTAATTTCTTTTTAATCAAGGCATATTTAATTAATTAATCATTCTGCTCCTCCCTTTCCGTAATAATAATAATCCGAATCAAATTAATTATCACCGAGACTGCGCGCCGTTTATACTTTGAGGTAATTGGCCGCGATATGAAGTTATGTTTGTACTTTAATATTTGGTCAACATGAAACATGATATATGTATAAACACCCATATTAAATTTATTATTAAAAATGCAGCGTAGTGTCTCGCGTTGTGCTGCGTTAATAACAATGTTTCCGACGAGCACGGGATTATTTGTGATATTGTACGCCAAAAATGACCGTCGTTGAATTTGCAAATTTTCAAATAAATAATATTGTTTTCGAAATCCGGGTGTGAAGAGTGCTCGGGCGAGTAAAGGCGATGCAAGAGGATATCTGTTTCCATGTCTATGCATTTGTGATTTATTATTCGTATTATCTTTACCATTGTCCTTTTTTCCTCGAGTCCTGAAACAGTGGCGTACGGCTGCTCCCCCCCCTCCCCGTTCGATAACGCCGTGAAAAAGTGAGCACTCCGCCCACTCGAGCATCTTTTATTGAATTCGCGGAACCGCCGCTCGTCTTCCTCGTTCAAGCTTTATAAATGAGCCTCCGCGCCGTGAAGTTCGTAAAACGCGGCCATTATGAAGGTTCCGGCCCGTAGTCTTCTGGGAATTTTGCGGGAACGGGCAAATTTTATTAATGTTAATTTCAGCTAAGTGCTATACGCTTATCTGGGGCGTATTACGCTGAATTATACGGACTTGCGTCCTTTTTTAATCGAGTTACGGCGATCGTGATGGATGCAATTATAATTTATTTCCCGTTTCGTTTTTTTTTATATACGCGCAACTTTTATAACGGTCCACTTGGCACTTACGATAGATTACGGCAATATCGCGGAAAGGTCGGAGACCTCGTATTTCTACCCGGACGGAGTCACGTTAGTAATTTTTCCTGATGCACCTAAAAACGTCCGCTCCCCCCCACCCTGCCGCCGGGTTATTTAGCTGGAAATATTTATCATACAAGAGATGAAACATTCAAGACGAGCCCACGTATCTCTCGAATAATTCGGAGATAAGTCACCCAACTTCGCAAGACTTTCTCTTCTCTCAATTTACCGGCGTGTCGATTTTTCCTCGAGGCTATTTAAACGGAGATATATTCTGCGGTTGTGCGATTTCTTGCTACTAAAAATTTATGAGCCCTAATAATTAAGTACGTAAGATCTGGAATTTGTTTTCCCGCTTCGCGGGTTTCAAGCCTCAAATTACGCTTTAAATACGTATCACTCCAACGGAGCGAGATGAACAACCCAGTGGGAACGAAAATAATTCAGCGTCCGCTGTTTTGCCCCCGTCCCCCCTCTCGCCCGTCTTCTTTCTTTTCTCTCGCTCTCCCCGAGAAAAAGAAGAATCGCCGCGAAAAAACGGCGCATTGCGTCGTTCGCAAAACCGCCAGTTAAATCTCCAACTCGCGAAATATTCGCGGTCGGACGGGGAAGAAGGGACGGTGGGTGACAAAGGGGAAGAAGGACGCGATAAATTCCAGATACGAAAATTAATGCCGCGCGGAACGATATTCCGGCGTTGCACGACAACGCCGACGACGACGGCGACGGCGACGGCGATGCAGTCCGCGTCGTCCGCGAATACGCACTGCATACTGAGCGGAACATTACCCGACATTATAAATGAGAATCGTAAAACATTACGGCACATCCACCACCTCCGTTTTTCTCCTTCTTCTGTTTCTCGGTTCCGCGCCGCGCGCCCGTTTCGCTTTACGTTCCCGGGCTTTCTCTCTCTTTCTCTCTCTCTCTCTCTCTCTCTCTCTTTCTCTCTCGCCGCCGCCCGAGATAAAATTACAACGACCGTCGACTTCTGAATTATCGTCCCTCGTTTACGCTTTTCACGACGGCGACGCCGACAACGTATCTTCGACCTTTTGTCCCCCCTCGTTCCCCCCCCCTTCCGGCTCGATGCGCGGCAGCATCCTCTCGCTTCCACGGGAAACGAGGTCGGGCGGATGTTAATTATCGAATGGCGCTATCTATTTTGTGATTTATGAGGATTACTTCCAGTCCGCTTTAGCTGCCATATTCCAGGCACTTGTGTGGCTCCCGCCGTGTATTGCGGCATTAAAACAATCGTATACCTATTTGTCGAATTCGCTGTGTTAATGCTTCAATTCGCCTCGACTCGCCCGTAACGTCTTTGCTTTTATTGCGTTCCAGGAGAGCGGGTTAAAAGGAGCGGCGATTAAACGCGGATGCTCTTATTGCGAGCGGCAATGGCTAATTGATTAATGTGTTAAGAGATCTCGAGGAAATACCCCGCGCCGCTATTACGGACACGGCGATTGAAGAAAGAGCGAAACGAGCGAGTGAATCATCCGCGATTATTCGGCAATTGAACAGTCGCACGGTTAAACGCGGCTTATTCGATTTTATTACACACAGAAAAATCTGTCTGCGAGTAAATATACGTATTCTAAGCATTTGGTAAGTTTATATATCCGCAAATCTATTATAAAGTCATTATAAACATCACGTTTACTTAAAACATATTCTGGACACTTGTAATAAGTATATCTTAAACTATTATTAAGAAAATATTCTTAGTTGAAGAAAACTATCACTTAAACAAAATAAAATAAGTAATTGCTTTTCTCGTCTGTAGAATGAATATTTTTCCGTGTGTACGCGTGGAAATTACGATCGATGGGGTAGGAAGTGTCCACCGCCATCCGTTCACTTCTGCACTGAGATTAAAACTCCGTGCTGATTGTGGATTATTTTGTTACACCGTCACATTTATTCTCATTAGCTTCATCTCACGCGATAGAGGCCGTAACACGGAGAGAAGCATGATCATTCGGGTCACTCGTTCATGAACGAGTGGTAATTAAGCGAGCGTCACGTAACACGCGCTCCCTTTCGTTCCTGCCACGAGCGACGTCGGGGCATAAAGCGTTCCTTCCCACGAGGGACCGTATCCTACGCGAGTGACTTATCGCGTGATGAATCAGTATCAGTTTAGCCAACCAGATGATCATCGTCCATCGATTGGATTACCAAGCCTTCTTTTTCCTTCCCTGCGGTATTCCCGGATCATCATCGTGACGCGACATTGCGATCCGACGCCCACGTTGCCCGACGATTGACTTCTGAAACTATCACAGCTCATCGAGCTTGTCATCATGTGCGGGCACCTTCGATTTTATCGCGTCTCTATACCCGCTATACCTGCTATACCCGCTTCGCGATCCATAATAAGATTGGGGCGCATTGTGCGTGCACTGTCGCGGCGGAGACTACATAATTGTCGTTCATTAAGGAATTAATTGAATATTCGGGAGCGAGTGCGCATACGTACGTACCTCTATACACGTCTCGTAATCAAGGTAAGCACCTTTTGTGAGAAATGGAGGCGGGCACGCAATTACCGCTCAAGAGTTACTAATTAATGAATTAATTAACTGCCGGCATCTGGTGACCTAAATATCTCCAAGACTACGCATCCTACGCGGTTCTGTAGGGTAGATCGAGGCGAATCGGATCACAGGGCGAATCGGATCAAAGTAAGTATTGAGATCGAATTTGTTACATTCATCAGTATATCTAACCGTGTAAAATACAAATAATAATAATAAACAAATACGATCTCAATTCTAACTTTGATCCGATTCGCCTTGTGATCCGATTCGCCTCGGTCTACCCTACTTTCAGTCGTCAATTCCGTTCATTATCAAAAGGAATTTGTTCGTTCGTTTCTCCAAATCGAAGCGGAACATTCAAACTATATCTGAATTGCGAGTCGATATGAAATTCATTTTTCATTGTTAAACGATAATGTTCGACAACGTGACAATTTCGTTATTGTTATGTTTCAGCGCGTACAATTTAGAAACTCGGTTAAATTAATTGCACGTCGTTGCATCTCGTTTCGCAACGTCGCATTGCAACAGCCAGCGCCAAATGCTCTTTGTAGACGATTGTAGACGCGCGGAGGCACCTTTCATTACGCCCGACAATTGCTCGAGTTCAATAATGGCGATATTAATGCGGGAACACAGCGTCGTCGATCGTAAATTAGATATTCGCATTGACGTCGACGAACGCTCATTGTCGATCCATATTCCCGGCTTTGACGTGAGACTTTTAATAGTGGCAGAGTTTAATAACGCGAATCTTTCTCTCTCTCTCTCTATAAAATTTTATATTCTCGTCACGAGAACGCGCGTAAAATGAAAAGGCTGCACAACGTCGTAATGCGAAAGTGGGTTTAAAATCAATTATCTTAAAATTATTGTTAAATCGATTGCGTCACGTAGCACAACAGTCGAGCTTTACTAATATCGTTACAATTTATTACAAATTCGTTGCGATAAGCAGAAATGATAGCTGTACGCTTAAGTGCTGCGTACATAAATCGAATTACACGGCGCGCTTTTATTTTATACTTGGCTCTCGTCGCAGGAAATTCGCAATAGCTCAACAATTGTGAGAGATTCCGATAATTGATTCGGCCTCGCTTTAAACGAACGCGACTTTACGTAACGACGCGCGCGCGTTCGCCGTTTCATTCAATTATACAATATCTAGTTCGGCGTTTAGCGGAACATTATTGCACGTGTACGCCGTAACGAATGGGCTGCCACTTGTTACCCGAAAGAGAGACGCGTATACGTAGCTACCCGGGCATCCGCGATCCGGCGGCCCGACATTCTCTGGGAAACGTTACCCGCGAACAATCGTATATTTACGGTACGTACGTACGTACGCGAGTTTAATTATTCGCGGTTGACAGGTACGTACGACGTGCACGACGGCCACGTCGTGCCCCTCCCTCCCCCTCCCCCGCACGCGCGATTGTCTCGAGAGCCAATTTGTGAGGCTCGGGAATGAGCGCGGTTGGTCCTGCTGTCACAATTAAAGTCGTAAAATCGCCGACTAATAGCCTTGTTACGTTAATTCAGTGTAACGTCGCAACGGTAACGATAAACGCTCACCGGAGTATAGGTATGCAAGAACGTTCGCGCAAGGAAGAGGAGGGAGAACGAGAGAACTGACATAAATTTAATTTAACGACCTCGAGGTCAGCGCGTCGCGTCGCATCGAGCCGAGCCGTGCTGAGCCGGGAGGAGGAATAGGGGTCCCGCGCAACGGAGTTGATTGGGGCCCCGAGATCCGGAGTTGGCGGACGTGTGTGGTGGCACCCGATGATTTACCTCTCTCGAAATAAGACTCGCGCGGAGAGACGGTCGCGTATTCGCGATCGGGCAACGGAACACCCTCGGCGAGCGAGCCCGGCGAGGCTTTATGCCCTGTGCCTCGTGCACGTGGTGCACGGGGGATATGTAACGATTTACGATGTTACAGCGCGACGGTACCCCGCGCGCGCGCGGATTCGTGTCCCTCTGGCTCGTTTTACGCGGGTAATTAACGCGCGTTATTTACGAACGGCGGTGGTATTGGCAAATATGGAGATTTAAATATTGTGCCTTCGACTATATAGACTGCCCGACAGGTTTATTACGTCTCTAACTAGTTTCTCTTTTCCATTACCATTAAATTTTATCGAAGACGTTCTTGTAATTAGAATCATTGCCACGCATGCAGATACATATGCGGGGAAAATAAGAGTAATATCGTATTTCGCAATAACTCGCCGCGCTTTATTTTCCGCGCGCTGACCACGCGACAAGAAAACTTTTATCGCGGACGTATCGGTTTCTGGACACTCGAAAGGGTTTGCGGTATCAATTTCATTTTCTCTTCCCGATGTAATAGTAGTCCGTCCGATTATATGCGATACAGTAACCTATTATATAAAATAATTTTATGTAAAACCGGTGGAACACTGCGTGCACTAGCGCTGGCTCGTTTAGCGTGGTAATTACAGCCAGCGCGGCGCGGCGCGGCGCGGCGCGGTTTATTTTCCCTTTCGAGATCGTCTAATCAAGAGGGAGCGAGAGACTGTACGCGCCACGTTCATCCGGACACAAGGGAACGGGTAAAAGCTATCGTATTAAAGTCGTTTCTGTCGCAGTACGGCGTCTCATTTTGCGTCCGAGAAAAAGGATTAAATCGCGGTTTCCGCCGCCAGTCGCCGGTCGTGATTACCTCGCGTGCAACGGGCGGCGTGTGACGGGAAATAATGCCGTGGAAAGCGGCGGCGGAGCGTGTGTATGCAGCCCGTGCGCTCTCTCGGTGACGAGGATTATTTAGGTAGTGATGCAAACACCTTGCGTACATGCCTCGCGCGCGCGTACACACAATCGCGCAACGTAACCGCAACAGCACGCTCGAAGGCAACGGCACCGCGAGCGAGCGTGAATAAAAAAAAAAATAAAAGGGATTGAGTTTTCGCGTGCGATACGTATGTCCGTGGCGGTTTCGCTTTGCAAATGCGGATGACTTTCGAACGGAAAGGAAACTTAATTTTCTAGCGCTCTCGTATGTAACGCGTGTTACATTTGTTGTATCGTTGTTTAATAATGACTTTTTGTGTCTTATTTACGACCCGTCATTTTTTTATTTTCAAATAAATTTATATCGCTACACTGAAAACAATTCTGGTTAAAAACGGACGGATCAGAAAATCTTGTAGGCGTGATCAAATATTCTGGATATTATAATAGAACTCAATACTTTATAATTTATAATAACCATTTCTATTATAATAGCCAGAATATTTGATCACGCTTACAAGATTTTCTGATTTCTCCGTTTTTAACCGGAATTTTTTTTCAGCGTGTGCGTTATTACTATGCATTCTTGATAAAAAAATCGATCCAATGGTAGTCGCAATCGATTTGTAAATTACAATTTTTCGCTCTTCACGTATGTATGTACGTGTGTGTTTGTCACGACGGTATCTTTGATCCGCAATATTTTCGAGATGAGTCGCAGACTTCCCCGTTCCTCTCTTCGGCATCACGGCGGGCGAGTGGGCGTGATTAGCCGGTAAAATGATCATCGCTGATGAGCTCTTCGCCAGAAGGGGAATGAATAATAGGCCAGTCGGAGAAAACACGTTCTGATTGAGTTAACCGTCGGTGTGCGTACGTCATTACATCGGCGCGGCAGCTCGTCGGATTCTCCCGATGATGCAAGGCCGACCGCCGTCGCGAGTGCGTGTAATCCCGGCGCCGTATTTGGGTCGTTCTTAATTAACCCGCCGCGTACCCCTCCTCGCGCGCGTCTCCTTTCCACAAAACTTGGCATTTGTAGTCGGTCGTCGTAATGTCAAATATCATCGAGTCTCTCTCATGAAATTTATTATCTTTTACACCCAAAGAAAAAGTATTTTACGTTCAAAGTGATCTTTCCACTGTTTTACAGCAAACATATTTCTCTTTCAATAAAGTGAAAAATGCTTTTTTCTCTTTTAAATACTCTTTTTATACTATTTTTCTCTTGATTTCAGAGGAATCCTTGTGAGGTCAATATAAGAATAAAATCCTCTAAGATTTAAAGAATTGCACGTATATTAAAATTATTTTTTTTTAGTGTAATTGATTCTATAATTCAATTTGATTTCATTTTCAATTAAAAATTTTAGTTTTAATTTGCAATTTGAAGATAGCGATCTAGACGCTATGTAACGCCTTTTTCATTCTTTCGTTTTTTTTTTTAATCATTAGCTGATATCGTCTCACGACAATCATTGAGACGTCGGAAAAACGCCACGGCGATTAACATTTCGCGCGGTGCGCTTTACGGACACTACTTGTATATCAAGCGGTATCATCCTATTTACAACACGCAGGTAATGGCATCGTGTTTGCGGCCGTAAATTGCTGCGGAACGTCTCCCGAGCTGACAAGTAACACGGCGAAGCTCGCGCACGGCCATTACGGGCATCGGCCTGCGGCCTTCCAACTCGGACGCGTTTTAACTTCGCTCGTAGCGTCGCGCATCGATCATGAGATTCATGAGCATCGGTCTGAGGCCACCGACTTTCTTAGTCTCCCCTTTCTTTCTCTCGCTTCGCACGGCCGCCTCTCGCTCGTTCGCCTCTCGCGCGCGTCGATATTCGCCAATTATGGCGATCCGCTCGACGAAATCAGGCGGAGACAGAGGAAGTCGTCTTTATTTTATGCGGGATGCGCTGCGTATTAGTACGCTAATTGTGAATTATAAATGTCACATTCCACGGACTCTGATCGGTCGATCAGACGCGATGGCGGCGAAGATAGTCGATGAAAGAATTCTCGGCGGAGTCCTTGATGATAATTTTGACAAGACAGGATCCCGGGCCGTTTCCCCTAAGCTTCGAGAAAAAATCAACACTAAGAGACGTTCGACGGGTGACTTTCGTCATGCGTCCGAAATGATTTCAAAGTTAGCTCGTTAGCCCCATCACGCTGCGGCTGCGATACGATCAGGCGAATAACGAGCGTCGCACACGTTCTTGTTTCAGGTTGCGACACGACCTTGGAGCCCGGATCAGGGCAAGACGCGGGAGATGACCAAGCTCTGCAACCATAAGAGGAAACTTCTGCTGCCGGCCGCGGCCGCCAGTCCTGTTGCGTCCTGTACGCCGGCGGTCTCGTCGTCGACTTTATCTTCTGGCCCGACAACGGCCTCGATTCACGCGAACGCCGACTCGCCCACGTCGCCGGATAAAGCCAGAAAAGGTAAGGACGCGGAATGCTACCAGAAACGATAGGATTATAGTCCGGATCGAACGAAAGAGAGCAATCGCTACCGGCAAAACACAATAATGAAGAAATATAGTGTGATTACATTAGAAGCGAGAAAGCTGCTGTTCTATAGCATACGAGTTTAATATGAGTTGAAAGTTTTGGTAAAATTATGTAACAAAAGGGTGGGGGCATTGAAAAAAATAGTTATCGACGATTTTTACACTCTGAAATTTTTATACATTTTGAAAATAGACACTATCTGCTTGATAATAAAATTAATGGAATTATATCATATGGAAAATTATATTATATGGAATATTACATGGAAAAAACGCAGCATTTAATATTATATAATTAATGTCAAACTTTGGTCGAACGTCGTTTTTCTTCAAAATAGCGCGGTTTTCTCTGACATTTTAATTTTATTTTTTATATAGAGCACAAGTGAGAAGCATTTTGCTTTTTATGTAAATATAAAGTTCTCAATACACAATAAATAAAAGGTTACGCGTTGTTTCTGGCATGTACTCTAAGGTGCAAAAATGGGCGTTATCAATATCCATATTTTAAATATGAATATGATTTGATGATCACGTACATAATTTTTTACCTACAATGACTACGTTTCCTCGAATAAGTATTTGCATAAAAACTTTGGAATGTTCTTTCGCGTTAGGCAGCCGAACGATCCCGCGATCGATCAAAATCAAGTTTCTCCCGTTCTCAACATCCGTTTTCATAATCCCGATGACTTCGACAGGTAAAATTCTATCGCGCACGCAAACTCACACACACACACACACACGCGCGCGCGCGCGCACACACGTCGCGGAACTTTCTCTATCGATCCGGCGTATTAACAAAGTTTTCTGTCAAGTCGGACGTCGAACCGGCGCCATAATCGCCGAGACGTTTATTCACCGTCGCGCGGAAACACGTGCCAACTTTTATTGGAGGAAGACCAAAAGTTTTTCCACCCCGTCAAGTGAGCCGTGATCATTAGGGAAAAAAGTCGACGGTGGAAGAAGGACGACGAAATTGCGGCATTAGCGAAGCCGGTACACTCGCTCCTTCCTCTCCTACTCTCTTTCTTCGCTTTCTCCTTTCCCCCGCTTCGGAATCGTCCTTCGACCGCCGACGTTGGCGTTAAAGCTCGAGAGAGGCGCGGCGGAGGGCGAGAACGGGGGTGCGGGCGGGGCGGAATGATGTATCACCGTAGCCGCCAAACTCTCCACCGAATTTCATTACCAAATCCCATAACCGACGTACCCC
>VBVQ01000609.1:0-22911 GCA_011636635.1 Tetramorium simillimum
GTGGTGGCGGGAGGCGACGGCGGGAGCGCAGGACACCATGATGAACGTGATTGCCCTTTCCGGCTGGCAAACACTGGGGCTATTGGATTTTTATCAGCTGCTGCCGCTGCTACTGCCGCCGCCGCCGCTGCTGCTGGTTGTCGCGCGCCGGTTGCGCAACCGATTTTTCGCGAAATTTGAACTACGCGACGAAGGCCCTGAACCCCCTCGCGCGCTAATTAATCCGAAATTGATTACACCTGGCATCGCGTTTCTTCGTGATCTGCCGTTGATTGGAAAAAAAAGGGGGGCAAAAAACAGAAGCGAGATGCAAAATCAAGCACGGTCAGGAAAAAGAATCGATTTAATCTTGATACACAAATCTTTCAGCGAGAGAAAAAGGCTCTTTTAAAAATAACGACACGATCATTAGAAGGCTTTACGCTACGTAAGGAGATGGTATCAGAATTAATGTGGGCTACATGAATATTACGCGAGGATTGCATATTAAATGGCAATAACATTCTTAATTTCTCAGCATGCATTCTTCATCTACGATTAAAAATTTTAACAGTGTGTGCGGAGAAATTAAGAATGTTATTGTTATTATTATCGTTACTGTTATCAAAATTAAGAATGTTATTGCCACCTTGTGATTTTATCTACGATTTAAAAAATAACAGTAAAATTGCAGAAGATTAGATGTGATTGGTTTTTTGTAGCTTTCTTGCACAAATTTCGATAGAAGATCAATTCTGATGTATATATATATATAATACAATTTTCCAAAAATTGTCTCGTGATTATCGACTGCGTTATGAACGTGCTCTTCGTAGTATGTGCCAAAGACAACGCTAATAATTCGTATTTGGCCACGGACCAAACCTCGAGCAGACCGTAGCATGTGCGCTATTGTTTGCCGAAGTGACGACACGACGAGGCGAATTAGGGTGAGAGGGCGCGCGCGCGCGCGCGGGTGCACACGCGTGTAGCGTTAATGTTAAACAAATATACCGCGCCAAAATAAAGTGCAACAAGGCATATCGACAGATGTCCAGCACCTTCTGGATAAATATTTAATCATCTCTTTATACGGGAGCTGTACGGGAATTCTACCCTCCGCTCTCTTCCGATCATGCGCTTCAATACTTGCCTGTGCGCGCGAAAATGCGTCTCTTTAGTTTATTTTATTATTTTATCACTCTTCTATATTTTTATTACGTATCTTGTTGCTTTTTAAATACCTAGACTTATTTTGTTCGGTGAATATTAAGAAATTCGCCATGCAAACTTTGTTTCCTAATTTATTAATAGTAATTAAATAATTTTTCAAGTTTTATATTACGATTAAACAAACAAATCATGTCAAAATATGACATGATCAATTTTATAAATAATTTTCTATTCTCTTTATCAGCAAATACTACGATTCAATATTTAACTTGTATGATGTGTTTCTCATAAAGTTTTTTAAACCATAGTATTTTCTTTAACTAGATTAATGTTGCAATAATAATTAATTTTAATTTGACCGACTTTATCGACTTACTTAATTTATTATTTACAACTGTAATATAAATATAATTATAATTACATTTCAAAATTAAACACATTGCAATTAAAGATGAATTTTTACTAAAATTTTTCACTAAAGAAAAATTAATTTCTCAAATAATTCACACTTATTTAATCATACATATATCTCTATATATTTTAATAATTGATATAACAATCATAGATCCAATAATGTATTAACATTTTACGTTAACACGTTAATTGCGTTAATTTTGCATTCATATGTATATCATGTTAATTCAGATTGGAGTATTTTTATATAGCAATAGTTATTTTTATGCTCGATGTTGATCAAGTCACAACTATATCCGATACTGTGTTGATGCGGATGATTAAAGTAAATATCGAGACATTAAGAATTCTACAGAAGCACCGTACGATGGTGCAATTTGTGCTACGCTTATCCGTTTGATTCACCCTACGTTTAGGTCTCGTCGTGATTTTCCCTTCTCGAACCAGTTAACCGCGGATTTCGCTTGGATGCTTTCTGACCCCGAGCCGATCTAATTTGGTATCGGCAAGATATATTTCGTAACGTGATTAGATCGGCCGATAGAATTTGAACATGTATGCAAAATTTAGCAGTGAAAAGCATATAATCCTGTGTATTAATCTAATAATAATAAATATATATATATATTTCCATTTTATATTTAATTATGAAGATATTTGAAGTTTGATAAAAAATTGAGAAAAAATGATATAATTTCCGTTAAAATGTTGACTACAAATTAACAAAACAATTTCTAGAGAAAATGCACAGAAATTGCTCTTATTATAATTATAGGTATAATATATAAAAAATATTATTATATAATATTACATATATTATATAGCAAGTTTTTAATCTCCTTTGACTTCAAAAATAAAATACATTATTTTATTTATTTTATTAAAGAAGTTTATTGATATAACAGTGGATCAGATTTTATTTTGTTAAAATGGAATAATTAAGAGCAATAAAAGTCAATTTTATAAAAAATATTAAATCTCTCCTATTCTATCTTTCTCGCTATTTCTCTCGTTCTTTCTATTAAGCTTCGTGTATCTAATTAATTTGTAATGGAGTCATTTCGACGATCGTACCAATAAAAGTAAATGTCTCTGTGCTACACGGAGCAGACCGTAATTAAGACTGAGATGGCAGGCTGATGCGCCTTCACCCTAAACTTATTTCCTTAATTGAAAGTCTGGATCGCTGTAGTCCGCATACAATACATTTAGCAAGATAGAGTGCAAGAAAAATGATTATATTAAATCTGATTAACTGTGCAAAGTTGCACATTCTCTTTCTCTCCCTTTCTCTCTTTACTTTTATATAAAGTATATTGTACAATTACACGTTGCATGTTTTAATAACGTTAAATACCTCGTAAAAATTCGTTTACTTATACATAAAAATATTATTGTCGCGATTTTAATAAAAATCAACAATTTCAATCAAACAAATCAATAATTTAATAAAAATCACTAATAAAAGATATACATTGGTGACAAAATTTTTAAAGGTAAATCAATTCTTTTAAGAAAGGTTTCATACATATATATATACAAATCTAAACTCTCTTTTAAGGATGATAACAATTTCTACTAAATCTTTTTAAAATAATGCTGCAATTTGAATTGCTTTAAGTTTAACGAGTCGTGGTTAATTTGAAAAAAGTACATATCCGTCTTTTCGACTATAACAGTCGAAGTGTAATAATCACAGAACGACACGAGATTGTTGTTTGAACGCGCGCGAAATGACGTGGCTGCGAGACGTGACGGAATTATTCTTGGCGGCGCGCATCCTGGTCGTTGCTCCTCTCCTCGCTCCCTTGCCGACGTCCTTGATGCGTCGTTCCGCCACGGATGATACCCAGCAGGACAGTTTTTAATCACTGTAAGTGGATCTACATAGAGCTCGCAATTACCGGCGCACACTCTGGCATGGGCCCCTTGTGTATCAGCCCAGCCCCCGACACCAGCCGCCAGAGCCCGGGCGAATGTTTTCCCCATTTCATCCCTCCGTGCCACCAACTGCAGCAACCCCTCGGCTCCCGGAATCGTCTCCCGTTTTCCCAGCTCTACACCCTCCCTCTCCCTTTGTTCATCTTTTCTATCTCATTCTCTCTTTCTCCCCCCCCCCTGTTGCCATCCCTTAGACATCGCATTCTTCTTCCTCTTATAGTCGCTTCTCTCATTCTAAGTATTCATTCTTCTTTTATGCCTCGCTCTTTCTCTTTCCTCCTCGCTGCCTTCAAGTCTTACGGCTTACGTCTTCCTCTCTCCTTCTCTTATTCTATTACTCTTAAAGTCGTCCTTCTTTCTCGTTTTTACCAAGATCCCTTGGATCTCACATCTCCTTCTATCTTTCTCAAGATCCTTTCTTGTTCCTGGCTCATCCTCGCTCATCCCTCCTCCTCTTTCACTTACGCTCTCTTTCCGCCGTTCGATTTCTCTCCCCCTTTGCCACCTTTTTCGGCTTCTGATCCTGACTCCCGGACTCTCTCGTCCCTTCGAGAACAAACCCTTAATCGTGAGTGTGCTTGTCTCTGTCCTTCATTCCCGCAAGACACAGGGGGACGTCTTGTTTCACTTGACAGCGGCGTATCCCACCGAGGGATGGAAGGAAATTCACGTTGATTTTTCGACTGCGCCTCTCGTACTCCTGAGACCTCGAGATTGCCCTGTCCGACTTTTAGCTTCATCTTTCGAACGCTCACTTCAGATCAGGTCGAAGTTCAAGTACCAATTAATTGAATGATGGAAATATATTTCCATCGTTATATATGCTGATTTTAGTCTTTACAGTATTATTAGTTTGAGTATTTTTATTAAAACTTTTATTAATTAGTATGATTTTGTCATGTTTTTATCTATGTTAAATATTATATTTCATGTCTATTCTATATATTTTTGGTTTAATATTATTATGTTCTGATGTTATATTTAAAAATACTATTTTTATTTTTGTCAATATTTTTAATTCTGAAAATTGGATTTTCCTAAAAAATTAATTACAAAATAAAACTATATTCGATCAGCATTGATTCTTTCTCTAAAAAAAATCTTAATTTACCTCAATTTACAACGTTAAATAATTTCACATTCTATTTGTGTATCATACATAAGCATTAATCTTGTTGTAATTAATTATTTTATACGTAGTATTAATATATATTATGAAATAAAATTAATTATTGATTAAAAATTTAGTAATATTGAGTTATTCTGTGAAAGAGAGTATTGGAACCTATAATAGAATTGTATATTATGTTACTCTTGGTATTGTGTTTTCCGAATACGTATACAATTATATCACTTTCAATAATTAATTGCTACTGATAAAACATTATCACTATAAAAGCATTCTCCAATATGCCTCTCGTCTACACAAACCTAAAATATAATATTCGTATATTTTTATTTACAAAAGCATTTCACTTTTTAGGAATATATCGAAACTTTACCCTTTTGGTTTTAATTTCAAGCGGACTTTCTTTTAATGGAATTTTAACTACTTTTTCACGAATGCCGGTCAATTAATGCTATCGACAAATGTCATTCACCCAGTACAAAATACCGCAGCCGATCTTTCCGAAAGCCCGTGTTTTCCGCCCGTTTCGCGCATCGATACATGCCCGCGGGTGAATATTAATCTCGTTAGCGGCGAAAAACACAACTTCAATCGCCTGTCCCATATCGGAACGCTATTGCCGGCTCGTTCCCTTCGCAATATTACATCCCGCGCACTTGACATCCCAATCTAGAGAGAGAAAGGGACAGAGACAGAGAGAGAGAGAGAGAGAGAGAGAGAGAGAGAGAGAGAGAGAGAGAGACAGAGAGAGAGAGAGAGAGAGAGAGAGAGAGAGAGAGAGAGAGAGAGAGAGAAAACAAGAGAGATCAGGTTTGGAACGTATTATGCATCTCCGCTACTCTACTACGTTAATGGAATTGTAATTCATACTGGATGACATGTGACTCAGAGTAGCGAAACGTGCCGCCACGCGACGGCCAAAGCGTCGTAGTCAATGAGACGTGCGATGTAACGATGTAAGTAACAATAAAGTATCGTTCACATAAAGCTTATCGCGATTGTAATGCAATTATGCTCTAATGCAAAATGTTTACTTTATTATAATCTGTTCGGATTGTTCGCGTAAATTTCATTATCCAATATAGAAATGAAGATTAATCATTTTTTTGCCAACCGCATAGTTTTTACGTCCGTAAAAAGTGAGATTCAACCAGTGAGCAATTGTACTCTTGCCGATTATTATTTTAATATTGCAAGCATTCTGATTCTAAACGCTTGCAAATAAATGTACACAACTTATTATTAAAGATCGACAAGCTACAAAATAAATGAAAAATTGTGCAAGAAATCTAAATTTTCTAAATTCAATTACGTTAAAGCAAGCTTGATTTCAAAACGTGTTACTTTAAAACATTTAAAGAAATATCTTATTAAAAACTTTTTCTGAAAAGAACTAATTTGATTATTTTTATATTTATTATAACATTTTCAGAGCTAAAATATATTTTTCTGTATTACTTTTCTGTTATCCTTTTGCTAACAATAAGTATTTTATTTTAATTTAAAAAATGTTTTATATTTTATACAGTATTTTTAAGAAATATTGCACAGGGGGCTATGTTAGAATCACCTACAGCGACATTACTGCATATTGTATGAACGGACCTTAAATCGACAGGAACGAATTCTCTGCTAATCAGAAATTCGTGGACCCTTGCGTGTGCAGCGTCTGTTGTGTGGCATTGGTCCAATCGGAAGGAGATATGGGTCAGCGCTGATTAATCCCGCGCCACGTTCATAGCCGATAACCGGCGTGGAAGATGGAAACGTGGAGCAGGACCTGCAGGTATAATTCAATCGCCGAATGACTCATGACTGCCTTCTCGAAGACAGATGAGCCGAGATCGCCGGTCTTGAGAAACCTTATATATCACGCGACCAGAATAAAACGCGGAGAGATTCGTGATTCATTTGAACGCGATGAATATTTTTTTCACGACTAAATGCATATTTTATTATACATAAAATTGGGTAGACGATAATAAATATTTTAACGCAATGTCATAAAACGAGAACGATCTGGATATCATCCAGTGATCCTGAGAAATAAAAGAAGAAAATTACGCATATGAAAGACATTCATCTTTTTTTTACATATAAATATCTATAATTTAATAATATTTTGGAATGTATAAAAATAATTTTAAAAATTCAACTCTTCTCTCTCCGCGGTCTATTAAAAATATAGGGGAAAAATCTGAAAGGATCAGAGACGCACGGAGTTTCTATTCTTATATTCTTCTTGAATAGAAGAATGAATCTGCATGAAATTTTAATGCGATTAACGACGATAAAAGGAATGAATGAGAGATTACAATCTATTCTAAAGAATAAATGACATAATTACTTTTTCAAATAGTAATCAGAGGAATTGAATCTACAGGATGCTAATTGTCTCATCATAACAAGTTTCGTGAAGTGGTTACGAATATCGCGATCGTTTATATTGATCAAACTCGCTTCGATATTCGTTTCCATTTGAAACGAGCAAAACTGTTATCTACGAGTGTCAAAACGAGTAACATGTTTTTTAAACGCATCTTCGTTAAAAAATGGTTTCTGACAGTGCAAGTAATAATCTCGACGAAAGACATCATTTTAGTACAGCGTTGCATACATGAACCATGTGCCGAGTTGATTTATCAATGTTGCATAATAAAGAGCATTAATATCACTAATAAAATATTAGCGAATCCGAGCGAATTTCTCAGACACGGGTAAAATTGTTGTTGGCAATAATATTCCATCTAAAGTTCTTGTTCATCTTAGGATATTGACATTCTTATTAAATATTCCGTTTTTAAGGAATCGTTCAAATTTTATTTAATACTGATATAATTTCAATAATTTCCAATAGAATATATTTTGAATTATATGAAACAATATTCGAGTCCTTTATTTAAAAAAGATATCAAACAGAGTGGAAATTATATAAAACTAATAAATACAAATTATTCAATTGGTAAAATTACAATATCACCTCAGTCAAGATACGAATCTGAATTTCTCTATTTGAAACGAGTGCTTTGTAGCTATTTTATTTCCTATTTAACTTAATACTATTCCATGTGAGCTACGAGCTTGAAATTATAATTTTCTAAGTAATCGTATTATATATTACGGCGACAGTGTGACTGCAAAATTTCCAAAGATTTCAAAATTTACGTTTATGATATTGATATCAATTACACCGCGATCGTATCTCGATATTCTTCCCAATACTTTACGTCACACCCGTCGAAAGTGTCATTTATACAGAGAGATACTCTTTTTGCCGTTTTCGGTACCGCGAACGAGCAGTCGATCTTGCGCGCGACGATCAAGTTATAGCCGCTGCATAATGCAACGGATAGTGTTACAAATTCAATCATCTTTTGGATATTTTTATCGACGTCAGCCGCGCCAACGACGAGAGACGGGATATTTCTACGCGGTGTAACACATGCGCGTCGAGAGAATCTCGACTATCAATAGCACGCTGACTTAGTTATGCGCCCCTACCTAACGCTGCCAACTAGAATTCCGATATCCGTTAGAAACCGGCCTCTGTTGTTGCAAGGTAATACAATCCAGCGCGTTTTATCTCCTCTTAAGGTGCGCATACTGCCGCGTTTCATGCCATAATCACGTTCAATCGATTATCGAACCGTAGCGGTATTATATTCGTTTTGCGTTATTCCATAAATTCGAAATTCAATATCTAAATTTCATAGAGTTTGCGGAAAGGGATAAGAAAAGAATAATAAGCATTGCTAAACTTAGTAGACATACCAAGAATATAGTAAGAAGCAGATATTTCGAAGTATGCTTCTGACTATTGCTTTTATTAAAATCGATTAATTGTAAAGCTGCGTGGATAAAAGTGAGTTTAATAATTATAATATATTAATTTGTAATGTACAAATATTTTTTTATATAATTAATACGAAATTAGTACGAAAAAGCAATAGATAAAAACAGTAAATTTGTCGAACTAGTATGTTTAAATAAGATGCTATGCTTGCTGTATTACAAATGCATCATCGACAAATTTGCAAAGCTGAACAAAAAAGATTTTATTGTTAGTAATTACGACTTCGTAAAAAGATTTACAAATTAACTCTAATATGATCAAGAAATTTTATTAACATTTCTAATAGGATTTTCTTAGCAGATAATGCTTTATTAATAATCTATTTTGCGTTTCATATAACAATTCAGATAAATAACAGCAACAGTGCGATATTATTACGCATCCTAAATAAAAATAAAAACGACTGAATGAATTATTTGAATATTTGAAAAGAGAATAAAAAGTGTTCGGGGTGTGATTCATCTGTTTTTATATATTTATAAATTCAGAATAATCCAGAATTTTCCGAGATTAGACCAAAAAACGCTCTAACAATTATTTAAAAAAATAAAAAATGCTTTATATGCGATCGAAAAATGTTTATGCTAATTTATTGCTGTTAGATTTAAGCATTGTCGAGTCGACTAAGTGTTACTTTATATTTCAAGCTACGTAAAACCCTAAATAGTAAAGAAACATAAAAAGTTAATAATAGCAGCTGATTAGGCTACATTATGGATAAAGTACGAAGGAAAAGAAATAAAGATGGATAAAGCTCTTCAGAATAAAGCTCTAGCGAGCACACATCCGCGTAACTTAATTTCCGTTTCACGCTAAATAAAAGTAGAGAGGTAAGATGAAGATAATAATAGCAGCTGATTAGGAAGTATCTTAAATGAGATATGAAGAAGGAGAAATAATGGTAGATAATGTTCGAGGAAAAGAGTTAACGGAAACATTCCTGCGTAACTTAATTTATACTTCGCGCTAAGTGAAACTATAGATAGCGAGAGAAAATAGGGGTAGTAATGGCAGCCGATTAGGAAGTATCCTGGAAGCAGGATGTGCAGGAGGGGGGGAGTGTGGACGGAGGAAGCCAATGACTCTCGCGATGCGAGAGGGAGGAAATTTTATCGAGCAGCCGCCATCGACGAGAGATGGAGGGCTGAGAGAGGGATGGAGGCAGGGGGCGCCGGGGTTGAATCGGAGGGCTGGAAGACAGCGGGGGTAGGGTAACTCGCGGTAGCGAACGAACGAATCACGAATGAAGGGACGAGGAAACTCTTGAGGGACCGTACGTTCTGTCAGAATGGAGGAGGGCAAAGTCGAGCAGACAAAGGACTTACCCCACCGCGGGAGGATAAACCTCACCAGAGATGGCGGTCGCGCCGCGAACCCGCAAACTACTAGAGTATTAATAGTTATCTCGCGCTTCATTATCGCGCGGTCCTCGTTCATGATACGCGAACACGTCCGGCGATGCATAACGCAGCACAATCGGCATTTAGATGAGATTAACATGTATAAGAAAGCCTTTCCGCTCGATCTGGATTGTTTTTAATCTCGGTTAAATTGTTCAAAAAGAATATAAATTAAAAAATCGGATTAAGCGGGAAATTCTTAATGTGCCTTATATAGAAGACAGGGTAAAAATTATGTAATTATATTAAGAATTTGAAGAATAACAGTGTACATAGGAATGAGAGAAGAAGAAGAAATCGCAAAGAAATAATAAGAAATAAAGCGCGGATTTAAATAGATACAGATAAGATATTTAAAAGTGTTGAGAAAGCTTGTGACTTTTCATACGAATAGAAAAGGAAACTCGTAAAAATAAAATACGCAGGTTTTATGCTGAATATCGACGTCCCAGAAATGGCTTCCTTCTCTCGCTTCTTAAGATAGATTGAATAGCTTTACTTCCTTTTAGAAAGTTCAAAGACCATTGAGAAATATTTTCAATCCACGATTTTTCAATGGACACCAATTTACCTAATAAACTTCAATATTAGCGAAATTATAGAAAAAACATAATTTAATTTCTTTTAATAATCTCCTACTATCTTATTAATTACAATAACATATATATGTAAATAAAATGATGCAGAGCGATATTAAGACATGATGAATGGTTAAACATATGTTGCTTGCCTTCATCTTAATGTAATTTCTTAGCGTGGTTTAAAATACCAAGATACCAAAGATATATTATACATAAAAAGAAGATTACAAAAATGTAAGAGAACATAAAAATGTGTTTAACCAAGACAGCTCCAACTATAGTGGATATGTAATAATAATAATATTCAAATAAAATCTATTATCAATCTACAAATTACATACGTTATTATATGTACTATAACTTTGATATTACTAATAATATTGTAATACGAATAAAATCTTTTTTAAGAAATTAGTAAACATGGGATATTCCATGGAAGAAAATCAAGTTCCG
This sequence comes from Tetramorium simillimum, assembly GCA_011636635.1. Classification (NCBI taxonomy): domain Eukaryota; kingdom Metazoa; phylum Arthropoda; class Insecta; order Hymenoptera; family Formicidae; genus Tetramorium; species Tetramorium simillimum. Next base: position 10,924 of record VBVQ01000609.1, read on the forward strand.
TTGAAATATATAGATCAAACCAACACCTATATTTTCGTCTCCCGATCAACACAGTTGCAATGATTAGAACTGTAGGGTCAAGGGGTTAACGGCAGCTTAAGTAACTTGCCGTCGCCAAGATAATCGCGCTCATCGTGCAAAAGTGGATTACAGGCGTTGGAATATCAAGTCGTCGCCGCAAATAGCGAGCGATTTGGTACCAGAGTCGTCGAATCGCCATCCCCAATCTCGCCGTGTAATAATATCGTGATCGTCGATGGCGAACGTTATATTAATCCGCGCCTACGTCTCTCAGAGATAAGATTAAATTTATTGCTCTCCCCCCTCCAAGCCTGAGACCAATGAAATCGTCCGCACTTCTCGTCCGCGCTAGATAATCTGAATGAAATTCGGCGAGGAGGTACTTCGGCGGCGCTAAGTGATGCACGTCAGTCGGGAAGTCTAACTTTAGGTCCCGTTAGCGTCTGGGGAGCTGTCTAATCGCGTTACCGTACATGTACCTCACCTGTCCTTCCCGCGACACCTGCGTCTTAGCGCGAGCAGGTAATATCATGGATGTGTACGAGAAACGAGTTGAGGGAAAATCGACGAAGAAGCTGTGACAGATATCTTCCGATCTTAACGTGCACTCAAGAGAGAGATCGTGTAAATTTATCTCGCATAAAACCTATAACCGATTTTACCATAGTATTTACAGAGTATTCGACGAAGAAAAGATTGAGAATGTCCTGTCGCGAAGTTGAGCTTCAAGTTATGTGTACAAGTAATGCATAAGTTCGCCAATGAAGCTCATGTAGTGTAAATAAGTAAAAAAAATTTTTGGCCAACTTTGTATCAATTTTTGTATATTAATTTAACAATTTGATTTGGATTTTTATTTAAATCCCTATTTTACACTTAGCATGAAATATGATTTTACTATTTGATTTTGAGTTTTATTTCCTTAGCATAAACATTACGATTAATGTAATGCGAAAATTGGCTAAACATATTTAATATTTATTATCAATTTTAGAAATAAGCAGTTGGGAAATACAGTTTGTCAAGTTATTTTTTAAGAAAAAGTAAATTTAAATTAAAATATTTTAAAGAGATCAGCATTTTTAAAGATTGTTTTCGAAAACATCCAATGTGTCATAAAAATACATTTTGATTTATGCATGGATAATAATCCGAAAATGGTAGAAAATTAAATCGGACAAAGTGAGAACAATTTGTCCGGACTCAGGTGTCACACTCGAGAATATTTAATATGTTTATCTTCAATTAAGTAGTAAAGCAAATTGGGAATTGCCCTCATACATCTCGTTGTGCCACTCCGAATTATATTAAGATCAAATTTTGCAAGAATTATGCATAAATAAAATGTAACAAGAAAATTTTTTTGTAAAAAGAATCGCCTGTTGTCGTTTAATGTTTAATTTTTGCTTGTTTTAACGACGAAAAAGTTTCGAAAATATTACATAATTTCGTGCTACGAGAAATAATTTTACAATAATATTTGTACAATTCTTAAATCGTTTATCTTTTGTTCATGATAATCCGTCATGCGTATTAGACAGTATAATCCATCAGCTTGCGACTTGCAGGTAGCCAAACGAAAATGGAAGATCTGTAATGTAATTACACTACACTCCTGCGAACTCACCCTCAACTTTCCGTCAACAACTCTCTCTTTACGCAGATGAAGCAAAATATGCGATATGCAATGCAAAATTTTATATATAATCCATATGTAAGAAAGAAAATATGTTTTTTCCTTATAATGATCGTAAAAAATTATGTCGATTTTTATATTGTTTATATTGTAAATGTTCAGTTATTAAATTAGTTTTATATTAAATATTCTATATTAAATTAGTTTGATTGACTTTTACAAGAAACATATTTAATTGTATTGTACAATGTAATATTGACGAGTACCGTTTTTTTTTCTCGTAAGGTAATTAAATTCAAACTTTCGACATAAAGAAATTGTGCGGAAATTGCGAATTTAAAATTTTAGAACTAAGGAACTAATTACAAAAAAAGCAAAGAACAGACTAACCTGCACTCTAGCTTCCGTCAGATCGATCTTCATAGCGATTTCTTCTCTGGTGTAAATGTCTGGATAATGCGTTTCCTGAAATGCACGTTCCAATTCTTTCAGTTGGGCTGACGTAAATGTCGTTCGTATCCGACGCTGTTTCCTCTTCTCCGCGAGGCCGTCATGCCCCGAGTAAGCTTTATATCCCAAACCGCCTGAAATTAAGAATATGAGAGAACGTTAGCAAAGATAAAAATAATGTAATGCAATGATAAAAGGAATGCAAAAATCTGAAGTACTTCATTCGTTATGCAATAAAAATAACAATAGTAATGCAATTAGTCACCAGCTTGACAGTTGGACGAAACGGTCATTTCGAATCAGGACTGTCTTTTGTAGGCATCATTGTCTCGATAGTAATTGGATTTTTTATTTTAGAAATTATATGACTTCTTGATATTTCTTATTGCGATTGTAAATTATAATTGCAAAAGAAAAGAAAATAAAGATTCACTATTATAATTTGTAATGGTTATTCTCGCATTCTCTGAACTGGAGGATAACTTCACTTTTCTTTATGCAAGTTAAGACTATCATTTCGATTTGGATCATATAATAAACTAGTACATCTGGAAGCACGACCGCTCATTGAGCCGCTAAGTAGCAATCAAATATGATTGGCTGGATTCAAAGGTAAAAACCAATCATATTCTATTGCTATTTAGTGGCTCAGTGAGCGGACGTGCTTCTAGATGAACCCAATAATTATTTTAAAAATTTTTATTTAAATTTTCTGGAAAATTATGTTATTTTTAGACTAAATATTGAAATTATTTGTTTATTTCTCGCTGAAGAACATGAGATCATTTTATCATTGTATCACTGAAGGTGGCTCAAAACAAACCCGAAACATTCAATTTAATAATAAAAAATAGTATATTTTATTAGTTACTAAAGATTGATATAGCGTTAACTTGTGCATTAAAAAAAATTTCAAAGCCTTCTTTATTTCTGAATTCTTTATAATGTAATAATGATAAAATAAATTATAATTAAAACACAGCGCAAAAGGCATAAAAAAATCTAAAAAGTGAATTTTTCATTCCCATCATAAATATCAAAAAAACAATCTTATTAAAAGATAACAAAAATATGAGTAATCATACCAATAACAGTAAAAGTAACATTTATGACGAGAATATGTATTGCACTTTCAATTATTTGTTTAATATAGATACAAAATATACAGAGAGAAATTAATTTTCCTGCAATAATATATTTATTGTATATACCTTCATAAAAAATATATTTTTATGTTTTATATAAATTAAAAAATTGTTACTATATAAAAAACGTTAAAATAATTAAAATTCTGTCTTCAAAGATAAATAATTTAATTTTTATTCTAAAATCCTTGAATAATCATGCTGATATATCCGCGAACGGCTTTTACTTCGTTTGATTAATATCACATCTAATATCCTTACGACAGTTTCATTTTGGCCATTTATAATTCAAGCTCCTTCAGTAAATTCATAAAATGTTAATCTAAGCATGACAGATACTACGTTATATAATATATTCGCTTAATTCTAATTGCTACTATATAAACAATTCATATTAAAATATTTAAAATTTTATGTTTTTAGAAACAATTAATTAATTTTTTTGAGATCCTTGAATAATCATGCTGATACATCCGTGAACGGCTTTTGCTTTGTACGATTGATATCACATCCGATATCCTTACGACAGTTTCGCTTTGATATTTATAATTCTAGCTCCTCCAGTGAATTCATAAAACGTTAATTAAAGCATGACAGATACTACGTTGCATAATATATCCGCGTGACATTCTTGCGTGCACCACGTCGAAACAACATGTGTGATGTTGAATTCAATCGAGATCAATTATCAACTAGGGCGCAGGGAGCTTAGCCCCCTGCTCGTGTATGACATGTTTAGCCCCTTCTAAATCGCCGGAACAAACATAACAAAGCGTCGCACGTTCATAGACCGACGGATTGACGCGAGGATAAAGGAGCTCTTGTTAAGCCATGTTCCAGTCGGATTATGAATTATTTATTATTAATTTGTTGCTGATATCTTAATATCGTAATTAATAACGTGTTGACATTAACATATAGTATCATACAATATTATCCGTTAATTTTTAATTACAACTTGGTCCATCTAAATTGACACAGAGAAACTTAAAATCGCAAATTAAATACTCCAATATAAATAAATGAATATGTAATAAGACGCTTGGTGCAATTATTAATTAATTAGATAATTATAAGTGATATGTGCTCTAACTGTAACTTAAATTTTCATATAACTTTATGATGCTTTATAATGCTTTATATATTTTTTTTAAATTAAATTGTAAGTTTCTTGCATAGTATATTATATGTATATGTTGTAAATGTGCACGTCTTGTTTTTAGATACAAAATATATGTGTGATTTTTCATGAATAATTACATCAATTATGTTCATGCTGCGTATTGTTTTAATAACAAATTCCCTAAATTTGTGAAGTCAATTTTTGTCGAAGACCATTTCGTAACTATTAATATGTCCAATAATTCTATTTTTAATAATAGCTTAGTTAAATGTCGAATTAAACTTCTGAATGAAATTGTCTTGAAATTGAAACAAAGACTGAAGTTTAAATATCTTTGCATAATCAAATTTCAATATAAAAAAGACTTTCATTTACCGTTATTATTGTTCCAAAAACTGTCGATGTCTCATTATTTATGAAAACAAAGTCAACACCAAATTTGTTGAAGGATTTCTTATTAAATCTAATGCGATAGAATAAATGAGCTATAAATAGTATTAATTATCTAAAAAATAAGAAATGGACACACATCAAATTCTTGCAGACATTTAATAAAACGTTTGGATGAATTTTGTCTTCATATCAATTACGATTTAATAACGACTTGACAATTCAGGAATTACCCGAAAGTACGTTAATCAATAGCTCCGAAGATTAAGCACTTGAAAAATACGCTGAAACGTCACTTACTCTGAAGATTGATGGCCGACGGGAAGATGGAGGCGGCGTGCCGATGGACTTCCTGGGACCTGGCGGCCATTACGGAGCACGGGGTCGAGTGGGCCCCGTGATGCGTGTGGGCATGGGGGTGCGCGGTGTGATGGGCCGTGAGCGGCGTGCCGCCGGCCGCGGCACCGGCGGCAGCGGCCGCATTACCGGGATACCCGGCGGCCCGTGCTGCGGTGTAACGGTAGGCCGCTTGGCTCATCTGCGAGCACGAGCTCAGGTCCCCGTAACTGCACTGCATCTCGCCGGCGGCCAAGGCGCAGCTGGAGGCCTCGAAGCCGGCCGCTGCCGCGGCCGCGGCCTGATTCAGATACGAGTAGTCCATAATGCCGCCGGCCTGGCCGCAGGTAAATCCACTTTGCGTTTGCGTTACTCCGCTGGGCACTTGGTACTCGGAGGGTAGTTTCTTCACACTTCGGCGACGGTAAGGGACTAAGCGCCTCGGTTGACACGCACTCGAAAAAATTGACGACAGGCCGTTAAGAGTCGCGATGTCTAACACATTGGTGTTGTCCCTTTGGAAGTTTTGCGTGGAAAAAAAAAATGGACACTCGCTGCGGATGTGCGAGGTGAGATTTTTACAAGGTCACGTAAGCGCGCGGCTTCGCTGGGCCCGTTTGTACCCGCGCTTTCGTTGGGCCCGCTCGTCCGCGGGTAAGACCCGGGTTGACGCGAGCGGCAGGAGCGGCACGCCGCTCTCTCGTCGGCGACGCTTCAGCGAGACCGGGAGCCGTGCCGGGCCGCCGGTTGGGTTCCTCGATAGCGGCTTATGATGCGTAATCGGATCAGCGATATCAAATTATTGCGATTACACCGCGGATAGGAAGAAGTTTTCCGGCCCGCTTAAGAGCGCCCCGTACGACCGACTGGTGGGTCTCCTCAAAATCAAATGATAAGCTTAATTCAATAACCGCCGTTGCCGCGGGTAGGAGCGTGGGTGTGGCCGCAGGTGGCTCGCAGGGGTTGCGTTTCGTGGGGGATTCGCCATGCGGAAGCTGATTCGCCGGCGGCCGAGCCATCCCCGTGACGAGAACGGGGGTTGAAACGCCGCCCCCGTGTCGGTGGTACCCGACTTCCACCCCTCTCAAGATTTACGCGGGACCACCCCCGGGTTACCAGACCAGACAACCCTCTTCCCCAAACGGCCATCAGCCCGAATGAGTGCTATCATTCGATGACGCGCCCCTCCGGCCGCCCCACCCTCGGCTTTTACGATCGATCCCACGCAGAGAGACGCCGGAGACGGAGGACGCCGCCGCTCTGTGTCCTGGCCGCTCCAGTGGACGCGAGGAGTCTGCAGGAAGCTGCGTCGCGTCCCGTACCGTGGCGAAGATCCTCGGGGCTGTTTACACCTGCGTGCCGTGCCGTGCCGTGCCAAAGATATCACCCAGGCCGAATTATTCGCGTCGCGCGTCGACGCTTCAAAAGAACGCCTCAAGTGGTCATATCCTGACCGCTGAGTCAAAAAGCGAGAGACAGAGAAAGAGACGCAATATGTAATATTGTTTCTTAACAGATTTATCGAATGTGTATCAAAATCAGTCTTTTAATACAAATTTAATCTACGTAATAATTGTCATAAATTAATTTTTTTCTCATTTGTTTCAAGTAGCAACATTGCGTCAAATAAGATTTGTTCTGTATGTCTCATTTTTTTTATCATTAAGCATATAAATCCTCTTTTAAGATCTCAACAGTATCATTCAGATGGAAAAATATACATATAGCAATGACGAAAATCTAATGAATTTAAAAGATTTATAAATACTTTTTTTAAATAAAAGTGTAAAGAATATTTATAAAACTTAAAAAATATAAAAGTAAAAAATAATATCATTGAAGAAAATATGGCAATTATTATATGTACTAAATCGGTATTAAAAGAGTGATTTTTGAAATACATTCAATAAAAATGTTAAAAACAATGTTATCTTCTTTCAATACTTAATACTTTTCATTAGGAATTGAAGCTGGTATAATTTTAGTGAATGTCAAGTAATTGCTACGTTTCAGATAATCTTAATGTATTAAATAAATGTAATATGATTGACGCATACTTTATCACGTCCGTTGCATAAAAAACTAGACTCACTAAAATTATATAATTTTCATTATTAGTGACAGAAATTGTGGAAGTTTTTGATCAACTAAAAATCGATCTAACTTTATTTTTTATATAAAGTGGAAAACTATTTTTGTGACTATTCGGCTGTTTTCCAATTCAGATTCTGTCAAACATTATTTTTGATATGTTACTTCTTATCGCACCAATTTATTAAGACATAGAAATTAAGGTTCGAAAAACCCTAGAAATATTAATAAACAAATCAAAAATATACGATGAAAAAAATTAGTCAATAGTTAGGAATTTATGTTGCAAAAATGAATTCGCCTACATCTTTTTTATTGCGAATTCACAAGCAGCTTCATAAGCACTTTACTTCGATATGATTTGTTATCTGTTCTTAGCAGAAGAAAATAGACAAGAAAAAAAACAGGTTGCAATGTTCGAAAATAAATTAATAGTGCTATCGTATCATCTTTTTAAAGTACCTTAATTCCGATATAGAGTATCCTTAATTAATTAAAACAATCATATGTTACATAAAATCTCTCTATGACACATTGTACTAATCTCGGATAACAATTACTGTTTGGGCTCAATTAATTCCACGATAAAATTATTCACATTAATGTTCATCACAATTATCATGCTGTATAATTTTTTTGAAAAATTATGTATTTATTGTTTGTCATCGGTTTTACCAATAAAAATATGCTGCGATATCTTTGTTAATCTCAGCCTTCAATCTAATAGAAATTTTATGCAAGCTTTGATAGTTGAAGTAAATACATAAAGTTTAAATTAAAAAGTTATGGCATAAAATATTGTTATTTCCGTTCGATTTGAGAAGAAGAGATCCAAATTCATTAAGTACAATTTATTCAAGCTTAATTTCATCAAATTCTTAAATTATTAGAAAGATAACGCGATAATTTCAGGATATACTGCATATTTCACATTTTTCACATTTCACGCGAGAGCTAAGACACCCCTAGCACCCAAACGAATTGAAATTTCTCACGTCTTTCGCGCCGGGCGCGAGTGAGACAGTGGAGGGGCAAGGGAAAATATGATTTATCTCGACCTAGAGAAACAATTTTCACGAGCACGGCACGGCGGTGCGCATCGGTCGACCGGCTCCTGTGCGACATTTGTTTTGCACTTGTTCTCACGAGTGAGAGAGCGCCGCGATGGGAGAGCAGTCGCGGTGTTCCACCCTCTTTCCTGAATCTTATCCCAGGGGAATCCCGCTCCCGGCACGCGGAACGTGTGTCGCACGCTGCCACCGTGCACATCTCCGGGCGACACGCACACAGTCGAAAGCTGCATAGGCGTATCCTTTTGAATAAATCCTGTGTATAATGAACGAGGCGTCGTGTCGATGCCGGAAGCACGGCCTCTTCGTTGGCGAATAAATAAATGAACATAGAAACGTGTAACTTTGAAAAATACTTGAAATAAAATCGCAAGTAAGACTTACAAATTATCAGAAAAATTCATTTACTTACATTCTTATGAACAAAAAAAATGAACTGTATTTAAATAAATAAACAATACTCAAGTAAGAATAAATAATCAACATTTCGCATGTATAAATTATGTAATTATAAAAAATATATACATTACGTCCATTTACGCATCTATTTCTTTTTCAAAGTTATCCACATTCATATTTAATTAAAGACAATAAAATTTTATAATTTCCTAATTTTCTAAAAAAAAAAAAACGCATGCTTTCGTTATCAGAATTACGCCATTGTCCGCTGAAGGAGCAACGCGTACATGAGATGTGTGAGTCTTTGATATCAATACGCACGAACGTGTCGGCCTCTCCCCTCGGCGGTCTGATACATATGTCCTTGATTTGTCCGGAGAATAATATTCTCTCCTGCAAAGTTGATTAAATATTGGTTAGTGATCTCGGACACCCTCCGCGGCCCAGCATCGCCTTTCGACCCCGCGAAGACCCGCAGGAATACAATTTAATATTTCCGCGCCTGAAAACACAGCGGGCGATCATTTTTCTTTCATGCGAGCTGGGTACATCGGGAAAATTAACGATTTTTCCGCTGGTCTCCGAGGGATATCCATATAAACGGTACTTTACAGTTCAAGTGGTATAAGTCGAGCTTAAGATGCCCTCGGTTTGACGATAGAATAAGTGGGAATGGAAATGTTCCGCAATCATCTCGTTTTAATGAGATGAGAATATTCAAGCGGTGCGTACTTTTCACACATTATATAGAGATGTGCGAATCAAATGATTTTTTTATATGAATCGAATCATTGAATATAATTTTTAATAATATAATTATTAGACTGACTTTAACATGTAGATAATAAAAGAACATTTTGATGTAAAAAATGAGATTGTACAATATAAATTTGTTTTGAGGTAAACACATATTTAAACATTTAAAATAAAAAAATATACTTTATTTAATGTCATAGTAACTAAAACTCACACAATAAGATAAAAAGTCATAAATTATTAAAATATTCTAATGTACCCAATAATATTATCCAATTACATACATAATAATTAAAATAAAACAATATAATTAATTTTATTATCAATAGTCATAACCTACGCATAAAATCAAATTTTTACTTATAATTTAAGAATCGGCTACAGTACATGTAAAAAATCTCATATCTCTAACATTATATCGCATAAAATTTTGAAAATTTTCAGACAATTATTTTATAAAGCAAAAGGGCGAATTAAAAAAGACGCATTTAAATAAAAACTAAATAAACTAAAAAAATAAGATGCTAGGTATTGGTTGTATTTTTTGTCAACAAATTCAAAATAAAACAGCGTCGCATATAGTAAAAAAAATTATACAAATTAAAAACATTAGTAAAAGTTTAATATTTCGAATTACCAATTTATGTTAATAATTTGATATCAAGCTTTTTATTACTCATATTCATTATTAAATTATTAAATAACAATTATATTTTTATTTTTATAAGCAAGTTATTTCGTCAAGAAAACAAACATATAAAACACATACATGATTACTTTTATATAAACTTTATTATAAAATATTGCATTGTGTTAGCTTTAGCGACATTCGTCGTGCTGCGTAAAAGTATAAGCGAGCCACTTTTGGGACATTTACTACTTTTACACAAAGACGCAATATAATTTATACTTTAAATTATTTACAATTTTTTTTCACGCTGTACATTACATTTTTGTAGGTATCATACGAAGATCGATCATCATCATTTTACATAAATATAATAAGAGTATAATGGAAAATTAATTTATCATTAATTTTCTAATTTCAGCGAAAATATTCTTTTTACCATGTAGACAATTTCGTTATCATCTATTTTTAGTCTAATAATATAGTAATCTATAGCATTCCAGTCTTCAGGCTAAAAATTTTATGTCTATTATATTACAATTATTCCGACGATCTTATCACTCTCTATCAGTTAAAAATTAAACATTTAAATTAAACTTGATCCTTCGATAAATTTGATATCTTTTTTTTTCAATAAGATAGATGTTACTTAATTGCTATATAAAACATTTTATTTCTGAAATCAATCAATAAATTGGTGCAAAGTGCAAAGTTCTGAAAAATGTGCCGACACTTGAAAAATAATGTAATGTTCCAAAAAGTAATTTCGAAATTGAAAGAATGTAATAATCATTATCTCATTTTTACATTTTGGGACATTGTCGTAGTTTACAATTTTCGAGATTATGACTTTTCGGGACTTCGCATATGCACAAAAAAAAAATTAAAAACATGTCATTACAATTTTGTATAATGATGGCGAGACATGGATGATGTTAAGACAATACATATGTATCACTACAATGAAAGAAGTATTTGAATATAATCACTTACTCATTATTGCATAATCTATTCATGGACATAAGAAATAGCTAGACTGACTAAAATCTAACATTATAATAAATTTCAAGTCTTTAAACCTATTAAAAACAGCAGATTATAAAATAATCTGATAGTGATTAAGAGAACATATATTATATGATAAGAGAAATAGTGATAAGAGAACATATATTATCAATACTATTTATTATAACAGTTAAATTTAAAGAAGAGAATTAATAATAAGTTATTTCATATTTAACTTAGCATCTTATAATGTAATATTTTAAATTATGTTAGAATGTAATTCGATAATTATACATAAAATATTTTCCTTCAATTTCATTTGTGTACAGCTAAATAGTATTTTCCTATCTAATAGTAACACAATGTGTAGATATTATAAAAATATATTCTAATTTATTTTATTTACATTACTCCAAGTTGTTCTGAAATATATCACGCTTTGTTTAACACATACGAAGCTGTGTTAATAACAGAGCGCAATTAGGATTTTATATATTTAGTACTTCTTATTCTTTATTTAATTATATAACTTCCCATCCTCCTTCCTTTTTAAATAGACATTTTACAACCAATCCAGTCATTCTATTTTCATGTCCATGAATTCATTTATACAAATTTTATATATAGATATTTACTGATTTTATACATAGATATTTTTAACTCTTCCTAATTTTTTTTCAACGTTAGCATTTTCTTTTTATATTTTGTACATTGTTATATCGAAACTTTTTAACTTCTATAACCTGAGTCATTCGTGAAATACTACTACATTTGTATGTTCGATTTGCATTGTTTAAACAAGATACACATAATTTAACAAATTCTTTCGCAGTAATGTATATATTACTGTAAATTCTTAACCAATGGATTCAAATATTTCATATAAATAAAAAAAAATTAAATTGTCAATGAATTCAATCGTCGATTCTTAAATTATT
>VBVQ01000609.1:22921-52609 GCA_011636635.1 Tetramorium simillimum
ATTCATGAAATCTCTTTTCCATAATTATATTAGTAATCTTAAAAACTGGATATTGTTTAATATAAGAGGTATATTCAGAAAGTAAAATAAAAACAAAATATAATAGAATATAGTAGAATATAATAGAATATAATATAATTAACAGAATAGAATATAATAAAAATTTCTTGATTCCGACATTCTCCATCTCAGCTCCTTTAACTTATTCTGTCTTACTATTCTGTTCTAATGTTCACAAAGTTCATCGATCATTAAACGTCTATCAGCACGAATTTTTCCTTCAATTTTTTTGAATGAGTTTATCAGTTTATCAGACAACGGAAGGCTTTCCATCATATTAAAAAATAAATATCTTTATTTTCTGAATATACCTTGTATTTCTCTTGAACTCCCCTGAAAGAATATTATTTATCTTTCTTTCTTGTTTTCTTTCTATTATATTATCTCAGATTGTTAATTTAACCAACTTTTGTTTAAAAACCATGTGAATCAAACCAAAATAAAATCACCGGACGAAGCTAATTGACAATCAACATGATCGACGATCAATGTATTATTGCATATTTGGATAAATAGTGTAATACGAGTTTTTAAATTGTTTTGAATTATATACATTTGGGTCTTCTACGGTGAAGGGTTGGATCACGTTGGCGGGCATCGTTTTTTGATTATACATATTTGTTACCATGTATTGCGGCGTGGATACGACTTGACCGACGGTCGTCTCTTCCACCACTTTCTTCGGGGAGTAGATCAGCAACTGAGGCATGGACACATCGTTCTGTTGCGGCGTATTGTCCGCCGTGGACACCGCAAATGCGGTCGTCGTCGAACTGGACAACTGTTGCGCCTTGCACTTTTTCGTGTGAGCATATAATGAGCCGGCGTTGTTGTATCTCTTCGTGCAGAGCTTGCACGCGTACGGTCGTTGACCAGTGTGCGTATACGTGTGCTCGTTCAGTGAGGTCAGTCGCCGGAAGGACTTGGCGCAGATGGTGCATTGGTATTTGGCCTCACCAGTGTGCATGGTGATGTGCCGTGCCAGAGTGTTGGCCCGAGCAAACGCTCTGCTACAGTACTGACAGATGTACGGTTTCTCACCGCTGTGAGTTCTCAGGTGCAACTGCAGGTACGTGCTCTTGGTAAAGGCACGACTGCACACATTGCACACGTATGGCTTGATGCCGGTGTGTGTGCGCATATGCGCCACCAGCGAGCCACTCTGAGCAAAGCACTTGCTACACTTTTCACAGAGAAACCGCTTTTGCGTATCCTTCACTCGTTTGTGTCTCTCTACGTGATTTGCCAAAGATTGAGCTTGTGCGAATGCCTTCGGACAGAGCGCACATTTGTGTGGCCTGTTGTGTCGGTCCTGCAACGAGAAAACAAACTTGTGTTAAAGCTGTGTCGTTAGAGACGCATATTTTTGCAGAAACAAAAATATTATAAAATAATTTAATTTTTATTACTGTAGATTACATATACAAGAATTTTAATGATCGTATATCGTACAAAAAATATATAGAAGTCATATAAAATAAACTTGCCTTCTTTCGGTTCTCGGAATTTTCGTTCATTTTGCTCTCGTTATCCTCCTCGTCATCGTCCTCATCATCAGTGTTGCCAAATATTTCCTCTTTGTGTTTTGATTGTTCGTGATCCTTCAGCTTGTCGATTCTCGAAAATCCTTTACCGCAAGTTGAACAATTGAACTTTAAGCCGCTGTGTGTCGAGATGTGCCTCTTCAGGTTCCTTTTCGTAGCGAAAAGCTTGCCGCACTGAGTACACTGTAAACTTTCGATCGGCAAATCACTGTCGTCGTCGTCCTCTTCTTCCTCTTCTTCCTCGGATTCGTTTTCCCTGAACATCGGCAACGTTCTGTCCTTCTGTTCACCCGTCGTCTTATTCGCCGGCTGATCGGGTACATCGTCCGACGTATTCACATTGTATTCGGCGTGGGTTTTGGCGTGAGATAAAAAGGACTTCTGGTATATAAATTGTTTCGAGCAGACTTTACATGTAAACTTGAAATTTTTCTTCTCTTCCCTTGTGTTATCTATCACGTTGCTGCTTCTAGTCACTTTTGCCGACACTTTGCTCGCTCTCTTGTCATTCTGCGACGCTTTACTATCCGTCACCTGAGTCTCGTGACACGTGAGCATGTGGCTCTTCATTTTGTCGATACTCGAGAACAGCTTATCGCATACGACGCACACGTAACACAATTTCGTCTTGTGCTTGTGCACGTTCATGTGTCGCTGCAATGCCACCTTCGTCGCGAACGATTTGATGCAATGCGGGCACTTCTGCCTGGTTGTCCTGCTTATAAGTGGCTTCTCCTCGTCGTCGCTACAATTTGCGATGCCTCTCGCATCCTCATTGTCCGTTCTTAATAGCGCGGTCTCCTTCGAAACGTCATGGTCATTGAAATCCTCCAATAACATATCATTCTTAACTTCAATCTTTAACATATCTTCCCTATTCTCGTCCGTTAAACTTCCTGATGTCTCGTTGTTTTCAGGTATCATTAACTGTTCCTGCTTGACGCATTTGTTTTCCGTTGTCGAACTGGACAATCGATCTAAGTGATCGGTAGCTACGTCATCCTCGTGACACATAGCTATTTCCATTATTTCAGGTTTATGTGCATTTTCTTTAAGTGTACCGTACGACGCAACTTTTTCACTTGGTTCTATAATTTCCTCCGTCTTTTGCATACACTTGTGACTTATATGAGATTCATCGCTAATTACCGCGTCAGACTGAATGGCAGTGCCGTCGAACGTAACGATATCGTGAGACGAGTAAATATCCTGCTCAATGACATGATTATCCTTTTTACAAGATACTACGTCGGATACGGCGTCTGCGATATCTTTGATTATCATGGCGGTGTCATCTTTTACGTGTTTTTCCTGCAATGTAGACTGAATCTGCAATTTGAGGATCTGACGTAGTCTGACATCGGAATTCTGAATCTGGCATATAAACTCGTAGGACACATCGAGCAGATGATTGCAGGATAAACAGATGAGAGCTGGCAGACCATCCCCTTCCACCACCTGGAATTTGTGAAAATCTCAACAATGGTTTCATGTCGCAAAAATATTATGTTTACTGTGTTTGGCAAAATAATCTGAGTGAACAGATGTCGAACTTAAATCACGTATTTTTCGTAATTTTCGAGCAAATTGAGCATTAAACTTAATACCGAAAAATTCAGAGCTGATTCTATTCTGTTTTAGAACAAAACTTGTACAACTTTTCACTTAAGTTTCATATACTGTTTCAAGTTTTTAGAAATCAGGTTTTCTATATGAAATAATAATAACTGGATTTTGACTGTTCAATTTTTCACTCTCTTAATTCTGTTTTGTCTTTTTTTCATTCTTTTTAAAAACGTTGCGCACAAAATTGACTGCAAAATGATGTCCTTTCTATCAACACAATTTAATTTTCGCGCACAAACAGTCATCTCCTCTACAAACTTGGTTTTTAAATCAAAATATTTGTTTTTTATTCTTACTGGACTGTATTAGAATCGAATTAAAACTGAGCTAGTACAAGCAAGGGTAGACAGTGCAAGCAGGCATAAAAAGCGCTACAATGCAAAAGTAATATGGCACATGGAATTATTAAATTCATCTGTACAATTGTAATTTTATCAAAAGAGATTTAAGAAATTAAATATAGAAATATACAGTATTATATATTATTAATTAACGTGCCACAAAATACAAGATTTTCTAACTCTGCAAATTTTACATTTCACAACTATTACTTTTTCAACAGTAATTGGTGATGATTTTAACTTGTATATCTACATTTTAAATGCTATATTAAAATAGATATTTCAAAGGTTTTTGATTTAGGAAAGCTTCTATTTTCATACATACACTTAACTTTAACTTTCTTTAGATTTATTTGAAATTCTGAGCTATTTGATTGAGCCGAATGTTCTTGCACTGCTTGCACTGGCTCTAGACTTAATACAGCCAGTTCAATGAACTCTTGCACCGAGTTCCACTGCATTACAATAAAGAGCAGCATCAGTACACCAGTTCTGCAATAAAGAATGGTTTAATATATACTTCTTGAACTAGGGCAGTCAGTTCAGGAATAAAAAACAAACCTCAGAGCGAATCGGAAGCTCGATTTGTTCTGAAACTGCTAATACCAAGCAGATAAGATGATAAAGTAAACAGATGTATATTTCTTAACAATTTGCAACGTAATAGAGCACTCCGATGCCTCAAATTTGTAATGCGAAACGCAGCTTCGCTATTAAAAGTACAAAGCCTATATATAAGCATTCATTGCAAGTGGCTTGGGTCATTGTTTACATCGCAGCAAGAAGCTATAGTGCTTAAAACTATAAAGCAAAGTCAGCGTGAAAATTAATTTTACGTGGAAATAAAGGAAAGAAAAAGAGGAGTGAAAATGTTCCTTCGAACGAAAGCTCTATCAATTCTCCGCGGGAATCAGCGTTTAACGGAGAATGACATTCGTCCATCCAAAATAACGGCGTTGGCATCGCAGGCTGACGAGCGGATGGAAACCTCTCTGAGACGGAGGGGAAAAACCCCCGAACGGGTTCGAAAACATCTGCGGCCGGTGCGGGGAAGCGCGACGCGAGATCACCGAGACGCGGACGCGGTCTCGGCAGTTTCAAAATAAAGCTGGCGAGAGAGAAAGAGAGACAGGAGAGAGAGGAGCTAACCTGCACGGCGGCGACGGCCATCAGTTTCTCCGGTATCCCGCCGTCGTCGCGGAAGAGCTGGCACGCCTCCGTGCAGGACTTGAGGCAGACACGGCATTCGTCGCCCACGAGCCGCTCCGCGCCCGCCGTGCTATTCACCATCGCGTCATCGCTCGGGACGGCCATCGGTGCGGCGGCGGTGATCGGCTGACCCGCGGGACAATACGGTCAGTTGTTGGTGTATGCAGCTGCGCGGCCGCCATTTGCCCGGACCGAGAATCGACCGCGCGCCCTCTCGATAGATCGACGCCGCGACGGCTGCGGGAACTTTCGCTTCCCCGCGCGAGGAGCAAGATCGGAGGGTGGATTACAATTTTGGTTTAAATTGATTTCGATCTCGGTTCAATTTTCTTCTTATGTACATTTTTATCAATGTAGATTAACTTTAATCTCGGTTTATCTTGTGTCTTTTTCCAATTCTTAGAATTAGAGAAAAGTAGAAAGTTAAACTGAGATTAAAGTTAATCTACATCGATAGAAATAGGCATTAGCATAAGGAAGAGATGGAAAATAAGTTAATTCGAAATTACAATTAATTCACATTGGTAGAAATGGACATAAGAATTGCGTTTTATTATACATTAGCGAGATATCGCGATAAGAAAATCTAATAAAATCGCTTGAAATATAATTTAAAAAATTGTAATGTAAATAAAGAAATAAATTGATTAAAGGTTCTCGAGTTAAAATTAACAAGTGTTTTGAGAATCAAACGTGATTAGTTTGCATGAATTAACGTTATATGTAATATTTAATTAATAATTTAATACTAATTATAAATCATAAATTTTGATTTCGATTGATCAGTAACACGGTGACAGATAAATTAAATAATCTAGAACTCTTCGACAAGCATAAAATGACTATTCAAAAATTAAATCAGAAAAATTTTGTTAATATTCATAGTTTGTAAAATATTCGGAAATAAAAATTGGAATTAACTGGCAAAGAGGAAGAAACAAAGAACTTCATTGTCAAAGCGACTTTTGACCGCGAAGAATTATAAAGTGAGCAACGCGCGCAATGTACTTTTTATTTGACTCTTTATTGAGATATCTATGTACACATAAATTTATCCGTACACATTACAGTTTTCTTACTGGGTACCGCAAGCTTATATACATATACAGGATACCCTGTAATCGATAATACAATCGGGAAGGTAATCCTACATAAAAAAATAAATTGAAAATGTACAATAAATTTTTTTACATGAGGCTTCGTTTCCGACAAAGCCGTACTTTGCGGATTTCAGCAACGGCAATTATTCTCCCTGTTAGACTTGGATAAGTTTGATTAACGTTTCTCGCTGTAAATCTACATTGAACTCGCATTCCGGCGATCTGTCCGAATGAAAAGAAACGAATAAAATGCTTTAGAAAAATAACGATGCGCTATTTGTGTCTTTCCTGAAACATAAATTAATTTTCCGTTTTTAAGAATGCTTTTTCCGCTCAATTACAAGACCTTTGCATATATTTGTATACGCATTAATTTTCTCACGTTACGCTAAGTAATTGTACAACGTCAGTCTTTAACGAAACGCTCGCTTCTCGTGAACATACGAAATATTTCTCTCACACTCTCTCTCTCTCATATTCTCTTTACACTTTTCGTCGCTCGCCATCTCTGACTTCAATAGAAAAATTCATTGCTTATCCCAATGACTCCTTATCTAATATCTGTACACACTTTACAACTTGGCACTCGCATCCGGTTCTCATTATACTTTCGCGATTCCTTTAAGAGGTGCATGATACTCTTGCGCAAATGACTATGCATGACTAATAACAGCCTGGCACTTAGAATCTGCTTTCCTGGAGCATTACACTTTACAATTGACAACGGTATCATAGAAATCTCAACAAGATGTTAACAATTAATATAGTAATCATGTACAGTGTTCTAAAAGTCGCATATTTTTCTTACAAACATTTTTCTTAGATTTCATCCTTGAAAAAGCTCAAGTAAGATAAATTCGCTTGTCGCGCATCTTTCAATTGCAGAAATTAATTTTGTCGGTTGGAATTGTATATTTCATAAAAAATCCTAAATCGATTAAAAGATAATCACATCACTTCTAAATCTAATTTATACGACTTTATAGGACAGAGCACATAAACTCTATATGAACATTGTACAATCTGCTGCATTGATAAGCGCCAAGCTCCACTGGTAATGAATAAAATAAAATCACAGCTTCTTTACGTATAATCTGAAGAAAGGCTCTCCCTTAAATAACCAGTGAAATTTACGCATGTACTATGTATCCGTTCTCGGTTGTCTTAATCGGAACCATGGCATAAACCCCGAGTATTGACTGATTATCATAAATATATAATTAATTTTAAGAAACAATCTGTAAATATAAATATATTCTTGAACATCATAAAACTGTGCGGAACATATGAATATATAAAATTTAATTCTAAAACATTGACGTAAAATCTTAACTTCATTATTCGAGAATTATATAACCATTATGCAGAGAAACAAAAACATGTATTATATTATGAAATGGCACGCATTTGAAAACATAAAGATATCAGAAAAATATTTAAACGTTTTAAATATTAAATTAAAAATTATAACTTTTTATTATGCTGTAATGACAAAAAAAAATTTAAGATTACTTAAATAAAAATGAATTTATTTTTTTAACGACTCTTTTTTTAACACTCTTGTTTGAAAAGAAAAGGAGAAAGATTGATATTTCTTTCATGAAACAATCTCTATAGGAATTTTAAAGTCGGCAAATGTTGTTTTTTTTTATTTTATTTTTTTTTTTTAGTAAATAGCCATGTATGTCCCGAAGTACTTTAAGAAACAGATAGTGAGAAGTTATTAATTATTTCGCGTGTTTGACAGATCTGTAAGATATAGAAGTATATTGACTGGGTGATTTCATGTTCTTGTAATACTTTTTTAGTTCTCTTGCTAAAGATCGTATTATCATACGATTACATGACTAATTAATGTAATATATGAACGCACGTAAATGTAGACAGCTAGAGCCTACGGTTCGATATGTACACGTCGCGATATCTTTCTACATAAATAAAATAGAAACTATCAGAACAGCCTAACACGCGCTAGTCCTCCGACAGATAGATTCTAACATTAACATTGTTGCTTTTGTCTCTAAGAGCAAGTTAAAACGTACATTGGTTCGTTAAAAACTAATTGCATTTTATCGTATATTAATGATATCAATGAGGAAATTTACAAGATCGAAATTTAACAAAACTGATTGAAATGAGGAAATATAATAAAAAAAAGCATACAAATCGAACAGAATTGCCGCCATAATAAAGTGAATTTATTGGAGAACTTTTTATAAAACTTTATAAAGTGAAGGAGGTAGCTTCAAAGGTTTCTGGAACTTTTTCAGTTTTCTGAGGAATATAAAACACTTAATCATTCATGCTATTTTTTACAAAAGAAAATTTCATATTCAAGAATTATGCTGTATTTTCTTTAACGAAAGCTTTTTCTTGTATAATTATGCACTTTCAAAAAAGTTATGTCATCGCAGTCTATACGTATATCGGCAGCAAAAATATTGTTTTTGTCAGTGGTTTGGAATTATTTTTATTGCTCTGTCATCATATGCTGCGATAACATAAAGTTCTCTGCTCGTATTTATGCAGAAATTCAAATGTGTACATTGTTTCCGGTTACAGATCAGTTTGTATCTGCTAATTCTGAATTTTTTTTTAATTGCCTCGTATAATTTAAATATAACAAAATGTCAGCATAACAAATATATACACAAATTACATTATAAGAAATTTCACATAGATCATTTAGTCATAATTTTTAATAATTTTTCAAATTATTTCTGGTAACATTTTTGACTATGCTAATATTAAAATAATTTTTATAATTTTCAATATAGCTGTTTAAAGCCCGACAAAGTATCACTTAAGATTCAACTGGAAAAAAGAAATTCTTTCATAAAATACAATATATTGAAATACTTATCACAAATTTATAAACGCATAATACGGTTTTTACTAGAGCCTTAGAGTGGAAGCTTTTAAGAGGAGTGTGAATCTAATATTCCATTTATGCCCAGAACCAATTAAAGTAATCAATTTCTAGCAAAAACATTTCACTTGAAACATCTGGAAAATCGAAATGCCTGGCATAATTCATAAACTCAGAAATCGTTATATTATAGTACATATTATATTTGCTGCTCTCACTGAGCATTGTAAAGTAACAAATAAAATATAGTACATTCCAAAAAATCTGATTTTGCGTTTTTCATTTTTGTTTTATAAATTAAAAAAAATGGAAAAAAAAGTTAGATGCAAAGAAAAATTGCAAATTGGAACAAAGTGAAACAGCAACCAAAATCTCTAGGTCAAAGACCTAAAGTCTAGTGACTATTATAGTGAGCCTCACACGTTTTAGATTCAGAATAAATTCTGTTTCTGGAGCGGAGAAAAATCTTGCCTCGAATAAACTTTATAATATACAATACAAGCTCAACATTTTCGCGGTATTCACGCACGTCCACATTTTCGCGAACGAGAAGCGATGTCTCAGCCTTTGTCTATCCGACGCTAAACAAAATCTGCTTTCCTTAATTCCCCTTTTCTCTCCCTCACCCCTCTCTCTCTTTTTCTCCCTGTGAGATACAGCGGGTCCTTGTCTGGATATGTACATGCTATCTGAAAGGAGGAAGGACTACTTTTTGCTATACTTTTAGAGCACAGTGCGACCAAAGAGCTGGTACCTTTTTGAGTACCCCTGGAGCAATGATTAGGGCATCGCGAATGCATTTCCAGCTGCTCTCGATGCGCCTAGACATGCGATTAGATCTTAGGATGCTGCCCCGAGTTCGTGCGGTATTCGCCTACTGAAGAAGGGGAAATGATTGGTGGGTGGCCCTTTATTCGGGGGCCGTAAGCAAGTCCTAGGCCAGCTCTCTTTTCGCTTTAGCCTCGTTGTAGAATTCCGATGTTACATCGGTGCTGGATGTCGTCACCGTAACCGGCCGGAAATGTCGGGTCAGCACGTATACTACCGCCTCATACGTTGCCATTATTATGGCGGTGTTCGGAATCTGCCGGATCAGCTGGGTTCCAAGGCCACGGTAGAGACCCTTTGTACCCTCCTCTACCCACACCGTGTTCAAGGTTTGCCAGAATGTGCGATATTTGATGCCCTCTTCCCGCAACCGGGTCCTCGCGACCTCTAAATGAGGATAAGAGATACAATTATATTAATTTCCTTGACCATGTACCCTACATCTAATTTAATTATTAGTAATTAAAATTACTACTGAGGATGATGAATATACTTCTGCTCGTATAAATGAGTTTATGTTAATTTTTAAGTTAACATTTCAATCTCAAACTTTTATATGATCTCGTAGTTTCTCATATTGAAATTTTTATCATTATAATTGTAAGCGTAATCGGAAAGATTTGTATGTAAGAATTCTATGTTCTCAGCAATATGATTTTAAGACAGGATGAATTAATAAAGTGCATCGGAAATATACAATCATAAAATTGATTTCCTTTTATCGTAACGATCGGAAAATAACTTTGGTATGACGCAATCTTCTCTAATAGAATAGAAATGGTCTGATTTCATACAATTCGCCAAACTTCTACGAAAAGACGCACGCGATCTATGCATGATAATGATGATTTGCAAAACAATTTCGAAACAAGTGCAGTATAATAGTAATATAGATTCAATGTTATTTTATTCAAACAACCGGAGCGCCACGAACATTTATGAATAGATATAACGTATAATTACACAGTGTCTGGCACGCATTGCAGATATAGGTGTTATCTTTAGATCAACTCGGAGAATCTTTGCGAGGTAAAGAAATCTACTATTTATCAATGAAAATAGAACATTATGAAAAAATTATATTTTATAGTAAGCTTTCCGTTTATGTCTTCGGATAATAATGTCAAATAAATATGTCACATATGTTTGTTCAATTTAATACTATAAATTCAATTAAGCGTTTTATTGTATAAATCTTTTTAATATAAAAATAATTTTATTTTAAATTTTAAAAAATGCAAACTGAAAGTCAGCTAAAATGCGTGTGGTGACAAATTAATTAATGATTCTTTTAATTTATACAAAACTGAAAATTCATTTAACTATCGATATATATTGGCTTCTGTTGAATTTTTCGAATATCGAAACCAATATATCAGACCGTAATTAATACAAGTATAAGTACACGAAAACTTGAACAAATTATTGTAATTAGAGAAAGTCGTAATTTGTAGTATCCATTAAACAATTTATAAAGATTTGTTTTCTTTAGAAAATGTAAATTTAATTAACAATCCCGTGAACCCGAAATAACTCGTGTACTACGAAATAACGTATAATGTACTTACCGTGAGGATAGGCAATAGTTGACGCTATAGTTTTTGAAAATGAGCCTGCCGCCATAAATTCGATGAAGTCACGGAACGTTTTCCTGTCGTCTGTTTGAGAAGCCCGCGACCTATGTGTGGCTAGCCACGCTTTCACAGCTTCATATATCACAAAGTGTATCACAGTCTCACTTATGCCTACATAGGACGCCACGATACCTTTGTAGAATCCCAGGATACCCTGCAAGAAAATAATCAAAATATATAAACGTTATAATATATCTCAAATCTAATTTATTTCGATGACATGTAATATTTCTTCAAATTTCAATATTAGAATCTTCAATAAAAAGAACATTATAATTCATACTACTTATTCTCCGTAATATAAAAAAAAAGAAGCCGGAAAAAATAAAGGAAAATAAAAAGAATAAAGTTTATTACATAAATTTAATGAAACAGATTAAAACACAAATTTTTTAAATAGCTAGTTCACAAATTAATAATTAATAAGAATTATACATATAATGTATTATGTAAAAACCTGACATGTACGTCATATGTATATTAATATTAATTATTAACATTATTGCAATTGTGGTATATGGAAATCAAAGCTTTGAATAATAAAATAATAGCGATATGATCAAGAACGATATGACATCTCTTATCAATGATATATTCAAGCTTGGATCTAAGGGTCCAAAAAAGAGAACACGTGATATCTGCATGCTCCATTAAAGATAGCATTAAATCGAGTGTTCATATCTGTGATAAGGAAGCTAAAAACATTTGAGATGCCACTCGCAATTCAGCAATTCAGAGGTGTGTATTACCGTTAACGATCGACATGAAATATAAACAGATAAAATGATATTTCGATGTTGGGGAGGGCCATCAATAACCAGGTAATTATCATCTTATCAACTCGACTTGGAGTCCAAATCGTAAGTGTGAATTATTTATTATGCATTGCTATGATTCATTAACTTGTAAATTTTTCAATATTAATTTTTAATTTATTTTTATAGTAATCTGTGTGAAAAATGTATACATCTACAAGCGTATTTTCCTTCTGTATTTCTGGAATATTTTCGTTTTAGAATTATTCCAAATATTATTATATTTTAATTATTATATTCTAATATTTGGACACTCTTTAATTTATAATACATATAATATATTATATTATATATTATAATAATAATTATAATTAATACAGAATTATATATATTGTACATTAATATAATTATTATATTTCTTTGTAACCCTTCAAATTTTATACCGATTCTCTCGTAGTCATTAATTAATTCCTATATTTGTAAGTATACCACCACTATATATAAAATTATTTATGTAAAACTGTTCCTTGTTGTACATCTACGTCAATTCATATTTCCAAGTTCCATGAATCTACGCAATGATGTACGAGATGACGACGAGATGTACAGATCTATTTATTACACGAGCGTTGCTCAACATAGCGTGGAATTTTCCAAGATATTTTTACTTGGATATACTATTCGTAGCGAGGTGTACTATTCATGGTGCCAGTTTTGAAGCTGGCCCGATTCCGGCATGTCGAACGCAATTTCAGTACGTGTAAGCATATAAACGCACACACCTACATCCTGTGCAGTCGCTCTATCCAAATAAACATATTCAACTTGACAGATGTCCACAGGATAAAATGACAGGAGTGAACAATTTGTCCGTATATTGAAAACAAATGCCCCTCCATGAAAGTCATTATTTCGTTCATCTTTTACGAGAAATAATTTCAGCAAACTCACACTTTATTATTATGTTACTGTATGTTAAATATAAAAAATTACTTTATAAGAGGTTTAATCTCTTAAGAAAGTAGTTAATTCTTCCTTTGTAACAACTTTTTTAGAAAATTATTTATTCTTTTTAGTTAATTACGGAATTCTTGTTGATCACAAACATCCACGAAGCTTACATATATCGCCAAGAGTAATAATACTTATTTGAAATATGTCTCACGAATTTCGAATCATAAAATTTTCTCGATACGAAAAAAACTTCGATATCTACATCCAAGATATTGAAGGATGATTACATCAGTTCTATATCCGACGAAGCTACTTCGATCCAACATAAGTGCTATACCTATCGTTGCGCCGACCGAGAAAATAATTTTAGCCGCAACTGACGTTTGCTAAATACTTATCGATGACATTGCGATATCATCGTTGATATTTCGCGAGGGGTCCCTTGGTCGTTTTAAGTTTTCCCCAGTTTGTTTCCGCGACGTAATTCCCACGACAATCTCACAACATAACGAAACCGATCGATATAAACGACGGTCGGAAAAGCTACAGCAAACATCTCGGTTTTTACGAAGAAAGCAAATTCGAAGCAATTAATCATTCAGGAGAAATTCAAAAGTTGTAAAATATCTAGAAAGAAAGGATCCACAAGAGATGTATTATTTTCTGCGGGTTTATCTTCATGTGCAAAAATGTAATTATTAGTAAAAAGAAGATTGTGCGCAATATCTTGTGCAATATTTCACTTTGAGTTCTTTTTTTAAGTATTTGTTAAAATATGTCATTAAGCAAGAGTCAAACAATTTTTATTTTACATGAAACTACAGACTAGTTAAATAAACTTTTTAATTATCGTTCAGATAATTACAGAATTTCATATGTCTTCCATATGCCTTGCTTGAATATTATTTCACAATCTGTATGTTTTATCTAATACTGCAAAATTATTCGTTTCAAGAGAAATTAACATAGGAATTATCTGTTACAAAATAAATTTTATAACGGAATCGTTCTGGAAATGCGTATGTATGTATGTACAAAAACATCCTGTATTTATCGTTACGCAATCGTTTGATTTCATGCAGCAAGAGTAGCGGCAAGTGTGAGCTTCATATCAAGAATAAACTCAACATTACGTTTACATTACACTTCATATGATAAAGACATTGCAAAAAGATAGTATAATAATACAACATATGCAACAATGTATTTGAAAAAGAATGCACGAATTATTTTATTTATTTCACTGGCCGTTCATTTCGACGTGGCCGTATTTTCGAAGATTTAGCTCCCTAGAATCATTTTTTTCACGCGGTGAAAATTCATTTAAAGTGTTTGAGAGATCTGGATCATACAGAGGGAGGATCGGCAATTGTCGATTTATTTAAGAATTAGCAAATGTGCAAATATAAGAGATATATTTGCAGGATTCGATACGGCACGGCAATTTCAAAATAAGATCTGATGTCTTACCGATTGGCGATATATCCTCCGCATGCATTCTATCGCTGTGACTTTTTGTGATCGGTGGTCCAGTTGCAGTCTGGTTTTTATAAACCAAATCGGATTTGTCAATGTACACGCGGTGAAACCTGCAAAAGTGAACGACCGTTTATTGAATCCGCACGAATGCTCGATGTTTTGTGAATGGATTGTTATGTATACTGTTTTCTTTTATTTTTAATGTTACCGTGTCAATCCGTTTAGAATGGCAATTTATTTTAATTATTATTCGTCAGAGATTACGTAAAAGATTAAACCTGATTAATCATATTTGAAGAAAAAAAGATATAAAGTAGAGATAAATAAAAAAGCAAGTGATCCTTACCTCTTTTACTGAGAAATATTCAACATTACAAATGATTTCTACTACTTTTTTTAGTAGAATTTTTGTTCTAGATCACTCAAACTAATAATTATATTAATTTATTATAATAATTACATCCATTTATTTTATATCTTTTTTTAGATATCCCGCCCGTCAATTATTTTTGGAAGAGCCTCTTTTTACGCCTAAGTACCAATTGTTGCCTAAAAATTTAGATAAGAATTTATTAATATATAAATATCTGCAGGAAATAAAATCATCAATTAACTCGCGTATACATCATAAAACTTAAAATCTATCTTGTTCTGAATAGTAAAAGTAATTTTTCGAGAATGCATCCGAATTGACTAGTAAACGATATAAATTCTCCTAATCTTAACTTTCTAGCCGCATTGCTAAAACCACCTTTGACATATCAGATGATGATAAATGTTTAGTTTTCCAACTATAGCATAAAATCTTTATAAGGATATTTATTAAGATCCTCATTAAGATCTTAGAAACTTATATAGTGTTGATAAAGATGCAAGTTTCTCTTACAAGCATAAACTATTAGTGTTTACATTTAGATCTTTTATAATGCGCATTTATTATTCTCAGCGATCCGATATTGTGGAAAATCGACAGGGCATTGTACCACTTATGCTACAGTACGCCGAGGATACATGGATAATGCATGAGGGCGTTACGCAATCGAGAGTACTACGCGCCGTTTAACGCGCAATTTATACCAGCGCGGCGACTTGTTTATGTCTTATTTACTTTTTGCGTTACCTGAAATTCCATCCGACGCGACGTGGAATCAGAGATACGACAAATTTGGAAACCGGTCCAGGAGCGACAAAAATTTAACATAACACAGAAAATCGATTATGTTATTATTATGTGATTACGCAATCTCGTGTTTTTCGCGTAAATCCAAAGAGACGGGTTTCGCGCGTGATAGAGAGTTTATTCAAGAGTGATCGATGAAGAGAGGATCAAAAGAAATTCTCTTGATTCGGAAAAATTGCTAATTAATTGTTAATTATCAATGCTAATCATGAAATGAATGCAATCGAATAAAATTGCAATTTCATGCCACGTGTCTTGTCAAAATATAACATATGTAAATTTTAATGAGTACAATATATTGACAATGTAAATTTAAAAAATTTAAAACTTTCTGAACTTTTTACAAAGTTTGAACGGTATTTTTACAAAGTTTAGGAACAGTATTTATCCGAGAAAAGTTTGCAAGTGTCTGAAATCTCTTCGAATGTAAGATTACGGTACGTAAACAAGCTGCGATATCACGTCTAATTGTAAGACGCGACACGGAATGGGCCTGAAATGGAATTGTTCGTGATCATCAAGGACTTTTCGAAAGCACCGGCACAGGGCGAATCTTTCTCTTTTCTCCCTGTACTACTGATGTGCCGCGTTATCTTCAATTATGACGCAATTCCGGTTGCACCGTTGCGGCGTATGATTCCTCGATGATAGGGAGCTACTGTCGCTCACGTTCGACCGCAAGACGCGTGGAAGGCGGGCATTGAATTACGTGGTGAGGACGGCTAAAAATAGACATTGATAGACGTACACTGTGTGCCAGAGAGGTACTCTCGCTCGCCGGCGCGGCGAAGCGACGCGACGGAAGGTAGGAGAGAGCGAAAGGGAGAAAAAGGGAGAGACGAAGAGGAAGGGAAGAGAGGGAAGGTCGTCGTACACCGCACCTGACGTACCTGACTTCCTAGCTCCGAAAAACAATTCAAGGTTGGGTATAAGAACGAGGTAGATACCTCGGTAAAGTATTTCAAACATAAAGTTCCGTCTACGATGTTTCTGAGTTTACGTCATTCTTTCTACGTTCTTGTCATTTTTTTCATCAGTGTAAAAACGAATGTGCTGTTTCAAAATTTTAAAGCTCCTAGACAGCCATCTCTGGCAGCCTAATTAAAAAATGCCAATGTTTAATAAGATCTTGCTCAGAAAATTAAATAGTTTCCAAGTCAATGAAGCATCAGTAAAAATGTCATCTTAGCTTTTAAGTAGTATTGACAAATAATAAATATTTATAAATACACGTACGGGACTCTCTAAACAAATTATCGTCAAAGCGAAACTGTGCAATTTTAAGTGGAATGGAAACTAAATTCGTATTTGTTCGTAAAAGCAGTTTTGTTTACACAAATTTCCGGTTAAGTGATGTACGATGAATAACGATGTCATTGTTCATATTCGTGTCGATATTCGTATGTTGATTACGTATCTTTGAATGGTGAATCCGTGAATGATGATGGAAGTAAGTAAACAGATGGGAATAACGTCTCGGCGCCGATAAATGCATGTCGCGCTACGAAAGGTCAGCGTAAATGCGTCGTTCTAGCAACAGGTTTTATCGAAGCGCCGCAAATTTTTGCAAAAATATCACAAAAAAGAGAAAGAAAGAAAAAAAGTTTTGAAGAAAAAATAAAAAAGAAAGTATAAGGTGTATATTTTTTTTCCGACAGCATACTTTTCGATAAAAACACATTTAAATTTTATTGCGATTTATATCTTTAATTGAAAAGATAACATGCAGTGTATTCAAATATTAACACAATGCAAGAATGTATATGAATTGAAGAAATACATTTAGAAAATTAAAGAAATAAAATTCCTGTTAATTTAATGATACATGTTAATTTTTCATATTTGATACGATTGTTTATTATATACACTGCCTATAAATAGATATTTAATATCATAAAGTAATAGTTTCTATTAAACATATTGTATTAAACTATGTGATAATTGTATCTTTTAAATTATTATTAATAATGTAATACAAATATTTTCGCAATTAAATGCCTTGTCCAGCCTTTCATTAAAAAGACGCCGCTAAGTAGATTATATATTTTTTAATGGCTCGTGCGTACATATTGTCTCTCTTAGTCCTGCACCGCTGTCTGCAAAAATACATCAGTCTATCCAGTTTTTTTTATCTCGGTTTATTTTAGAGGGCAATTCAGAGCCATTAAAGGAAAACGATTGGAAGCGCCACTATGAGGTATTAAAGGTAAACAGTGATAGAAGCTATTACGAGCCCTCCGTTAAAGATGATCACGAAACATATGCTCTGGCACAACATTATGTAATATATCTTATCTCTGTATGTGTCTGTAAATGTACATACGACAGAATTGTTCTTTGAGGTAATCCACTCTCGGGCAGATGCAAGACGTGAATGATACAAATGACACTCGACTGTCAATGACGATAATTGCGCTAGAGATTAGATTCTATCCTAGAGCAAACAATTGTTATCGCTGATTGACGCTCACTGTTCGATGCAATGCGGATAGAAACAAAAGAATTGAGAACACTGTCAAGTTACCCCAATAGATGATATCGCCGTCGCAATTACAAAGTGGAAGTGCAATGGATGAAATTAATTTCTTTTTATTTAATTGCGAAATGAGTATGCGAGCGACTCACACAAATGATAATGGAAAGATATCAATTATCGTTAATTATCCAAGTTAACCTTGGACTATTTTGGATTTTTCTACAAATTATCAAGATTTCATAGGCAATTTGTATTACAAACGTTTAAAAGTAGAATTCTCGCGATTAATCGATTAAGAATCGTTTCAATACTTGATTTAATGAAATTTTAATTGAAGATAGAGAAAAATTTAGACGTAAATTTTCCTATCTATAAAATTAAAAGCGTTATCTTAAATTATTTTTTGCCTTCGAAACATTTATATAAAAGAAATTTTTGTATATTTAACGTGTACAATAATTTATTCTGGAATATCTTTGATATAACAAATAAACTATAATATATTTAATTATATTATATGACCTCGAGAATGAAGAAGTCTTGAGGATAATGTGCTCGAACTTTTACTAAAATCGAGTTCGAACGAGTGGAAAAATTCGCGGTCAAGAGAGAAGTTCCTGAACCGTCTGTACTTACGCAAAAGCGACGCAAATGATAAACAATCGCGAGAAGAGGCACACGCGCCAATCGCGTGGCTCCCCTGCGAACAGATCTACAATAAGCGGCTCGTATTCTTTAGGTCGAAGTTCAGCATTCTGAATGATAAATTTATCATCCGCGTCTTATTGCCTATAATTTATCGGGTGTCTCTGAACGAGCGCAAGCCATTCCGCAGATGAAAGAAGGAAGTGCGTAGTCGGAAAGTGCATTGCCGCGTTACGCAATACCCTCATTCTGTGGGACGCGGCTATTTCGGGCGATAATCTCGAAGTAAAATGAGATAATGCATATACATAATAAGATTATTAAGTTCATTAATCAATTTTCCGCGTGATCGGTTTTTTCTTGTCTTTTTTTCAAGCTACATTCGTTACATTTACATAACAGTTCAGCATGTGCTAATAATATATGACACTACAAGCACACGAAACAACTAAACCAAAGTGAAACTAATCGTTAAATGTTACAAGGATTCGTTAACTGGAACTTTTAATATATAAATTCTTTACGCATATTTTATGATTATACCAAGTGTACTATAAAGATTTGTACGAATAACAAAATTATATTTGAAACGATTTTGAAAATTGTCTCTTAAATATTTCTTGATTTGTTAATAATGCATTAAGGAAACTTACAAAATCTTTGATTCTGTCATTCAGAAAATTCTTTAAAATGCTTAGCTGTCAAATATTTTATTGTGTTTGAATATTTTAAACAATTAAATAATTTATTAATTTGGCAATTATATACATATGCTTCAAAGAAAATATATTTTAATTTTTCAAAGATAAAGTTCAGACCTAATTAAAATTCAATTTATAAAACTCCATCTTTTCCTTATCAATTTTTCTATCTTCAACGGAAGACGATCTTATTAATGACTTGCTAAATATTAGAAGGAATTTAATGTCTTTTAAATAAAGAAAAATAAATTAATTCGCCTACATTAAGCATTATCTACTTCGAGGACATTTGACGTGAATAAGCGAAGAATGAAGAAGCGTATAATTGTACCAACGGGTATATGTATCAAGTGTCCTCGTGGGTTATCGACATCAAGGGAGTTCGAGCTGCGCGTCAGAACCCCAATACGACGTCCGCACTTCGATATATCCATTAAAGATAAACGCATGAATGACGCGCAGAATACTTTTCCCCCTATCGGGTGTTAATCGCGCTTCTATCGCCGCTCCACTGATTGGATTTGTCGAAGGAAACATGACGAGACGGCGCAACATGCGATATTCTCGAACGGATCTGCTTACAGCTCTTCTTTAATCTTTTTTTTCTTTTTTTTTATCATCAAGGTCAGCATGTTACATTTCTCGCAAGAGAATGCAAATCATGTGAAGAATTGTGGTGAGATAGTATGTAACGTATGTAATGTATGAGAAACAAAAATAATTTAATGCAGACCAAGACATCCTAGAGATGCAATATTTTCAGAAAACATTCTTTTCATATCGCGTTTTCTTTCAACAATTAATTTTCTAAAAATTTAAGTGACAAAAAAATAAAATCACATTGCAACCCAGTATGAAAAATTATTTATAACACAATTATTCGTTTTAAAGATTTATTCTACTTGTATAATTATCAGGTGAATATTAGGTCATGATCGCATAAACAAATAGTTTATCTTCACAGCACGATACGAAAATAGCAGTTGATCAATGAAAAATAGTTGTGAGAGATATAAAGCGACGATACTTATACAGCGCAGTGTAATTTTGAGCGAGGTAATGCGTAATAGGCACAAACATACCTATGCTTACGAGTGTTTCGCAAGTGAAAAGATGAGCTGGCAACATGGAAAGTAATGTAACGTCGTCTAACAACATCCTCATGATGTATTGGGTCATCCTATAAATAATGCGATATAAATGGGAATTTCCCTTATTAATTCTTTAGCTCAAAGGACTTTTATCGCCAGGGTATTGAAATTTTAAAATAAAAATGGAAAGAAGTTGTAAATAATAATGGAAAATATATTTTGAATTCAAATTAAAAAATTAAATTTTTTATTTTACAAAACATCTCTAACAAACTGCATTATTCATGAAATGACCCAATAATAAGCTGTATTGAACTGCCATGTATCGATAAGTATATTGAGCTTGATAATATCGTTACATAACATTATCATGCAATACTATCATGTCAATACTGTAAAATTTTGTATATTCACTACTAGTCGATATAGTATGTCACTTATTTGACAGCAATTTGAAATGAAAAAAGGACGGTTAGATTGCATTTCACGATTGTATTGTGTGGTTTGGTTTTTTATCAAAATATAATGCAGAAAATGACCGAATAAAATTGACCAAAAATAGAATAAAAGAAACTAAATAAACGAAGAAATAAAAGAATAATATAGGCAAAGAATAACATATTTAAATCTCAAATCTGTAATATAATGTAAAACGTATTATAGTTATAAAAAATTTAACATAAAAAGATTACAATTACAATCTAATTTTAATAATGTAAAGCATTAAAAAATTATGAAAGTTATACCATTAAAAAATAAAATTACTAAGCTAATCTATATCTGTATATTCAATCTACATTCAAATTAATCCCAAAATTGAAATGATCAAGATCTAGAATCGAAATTATTAAGACCGATTATTTGTTTAGAGATATAAAACTCAATTTTAGATATGAAGATCTTATATCGCGGCACACATATTTAGTATAATAATATTGTAATAGAGCATCTTCTTACCAGCGCAGGATGCGGAGAAGACGTGAACGATTGGAGTGTCGGGAGGTAGAATCGCATTAAACGCGACTTTGCTCTTGGAGTAAGCGCAAAAGTAGATAGCTCTGGAGGGTGCCACGCCAATGAGATTCGGACCAAGGCCTTTGAATAGTCCTCGTGCACCCTCATTCTTGATGATGTATCTTAAACATTGATAGATGCCCGGCGCGTGCCGGGAAGAATCCGGAGGTGAGGTCGAGACACCGAAATGCGAGAGAGCTACGAAGTGACTGGAATATCTGGAAATGAAAAAGACCGAGAGTTACGTTTAAGAACACGCATCTTTCTCTGCTCGATCGAATTCAACTCTTATATACTTGTACGATTATGTCTAAAAGATGACAAAAAATTACATCTGAAGTTAATATTTCATATTCTCAGAAATTTGATATTATTGAAAGAGTTCTAGAATTTCCGAGACGTTTCCAAAAAA
Source organism: Tetramorium simillimum (assembly GCA_011636635.1). Lineage (NCBI taxonomy): Eukaryota > Metazoa > Arthropoda > Insecta > Hymenoptera > Formicidae > Tetramorium > Tetramorium simillimum. The sequence goes on from VBVQ01000609.1 coordinate 44,840, forward strand.
AATACACGCGACTTCACATTGACATTTGAAATGATAAAAATAAAGACTAAATATTCTGGCAATTTTTCAATTCTCGAGTAAAAATTTTTCAAGTTCGCATATAAATAAAAAATCTTTCTCGCAAAAATCTGACAATTTCTTCAGAATTATTGTAAATAGTGTCTTTAACGATTCTTAATACTCGAATCAAAATAAAAAATAAAATTTCGACGAGATTTTACTTATCGGAAAATTTTCAAGTAATTTCACGGAGATGAAAAAATATTCGCTGAAGCGAAATTAGCATTTTTGTCGGAATTCTGTATGATCTCTCAAGAATTTTAATGGTTTCCCTCGCGTGTATATATATATCAGATAAGAGAGATAATAAGAGACCTTGAAAATAAGTCGCATATAAATTGTCCATCGTAAATAATTATACTCTTGTCATGAAACAACTAATGGAATAAGTAGACACATTATAATGAACTGTCGCGATGCATACAAATCAGCATCAGTTTAATTAATTTACCTGGGATAGCCAGTGCATAGCCTCCTGCGTTGTTCGGGCGTCGGTGAACCCTTGCATGTCCGATGACCAGATGTGAATTCCTTGCTTACTGGCGGCGGATGAAAGCCAGAAGACGATGACTGCAATCGAGTCTTTACTACTTCCAGTGGACAAGTTACTATTGCTCCTGCCGTGCCAGCCACTCTGCGCAAAATAAATAGAAGGATTAGAAAAGAAGTTTTATGACAATCTCGTTAGTTATTATTTATTTATGATCACGATTGCTAATTTCTTACATCCAAGATATCGCTATTAAGCTATAATAAACGATATGTATGTTTAATTAATTAAATCTTATGTATTTATGTATATTTGATCAATAATAAATATATAACATACTATAAATTATTACAAATATATACATTTGTAAATGGTCTTTCATCAACTTTGTCTATTTTATATTGTTAAAATTTGTGTAGATTTGATGAAGAAAGAGATAGTTCTCCAAGAGATAGTGTCTCCAAGAAAAAAATATAAAGAAAGTTTATTAATCAAGTTACGACTGCCTACATAATTAAATTCTGCAATCGCGATAATTATAATGAAGTTCCGATTATAATTATAATTTATAATGTTTACAAACAGAACAAAATGTGTGTCGGGAAAACAAAATGTTTGCTATAAATGTAATCTGATTTTCAACTTATCTTATCTGATTAGAAATTAAAGCGAGATAAAAATTATAAATAATTTCTAAGATAACGGCAGAAGCAAGAGAAATATCGCATAATTTATGCGAAACAGAAATGTCAATATTTATTTGATGCGAACTCTCACGCAAAACTTCACTGACACACAATATCTCGCGACTCTTTCCAATTAGGCTTATTACAGTTCTTTCTTGTCACGTCGTAAAATAATTAACAGTGCTAGTAAACCGGCATTCATCGTTGCAACGTGTTATTAATATCATGTTTATACTTATTGATACTCGTATTCGAGACCCTAACTTCGAAGGTCTTGATATCCGAGCAATAAATATCAAGTTTACAAAACGAAGGCCGATAATACTGAATTATTAATTTGTTATGTTTTCCATAAAAAAATACGATAATTATATAACGAAAGTTATAAGAAATCAAACATATAAAAATTTTATTAAACTTTAAAAGTGAAAAAAAAATCATTGTTCGTTTCTTCAATTCCTTATTTCTGTAATATTTCAATTTAAATTAGATCAATTTTAATAAGCTTTGATTTAAAAGAAAATATTCAATAATGAACAAATTTGAAAATTACAAGGAAAATTACAACTGTATGTGAGGCTAAAAGAAAATACGATATCTTATGTACATATATCATAAATTCATCTTCTAAACAAATTATATACGTGAGCCTATAATTTTCATCTAGGGGAGAAAAATATTTTTGATCCTCGAGGATCTCTGTAACTATCTTCATTCAAAGTCGCTATTGCGTAGTCATGTCGAGAACTTTTATCAACTCCAAAGGAATGTGAGAGTGAATTAGCGTCCGATTCACATGTCGTGCATAATAAATCCCGTATCTTTCCGTGCGCACGTGCTGAGCAGGTGCGCATTTAAGCTCCCGTTGATCAAAAATTTTTGTATGCTGACCCCAGTAATCCGAATAACAACTTTCAATAATAATATGTAACAACATATTTCTTTGCAAAATATTTTTCTCATATTTGTACAGAAGTATTTCAAGGAAGAAATGTGATGCAAAAATTTCAGCGATGGAAAGAAATTAGCGAAAAATTTATTTTTACGATATATTTAAGTTGTTTTATATTTATTATAAATCAAGGTATAAAATAGAATAAATTGAAATATATACATGTCCATAGTCACTAATTATATTTTCCTTTAGTCGACATTTGTAATATAATTCTTTTTATAAAAATATAAATCTGACAATATTAATGATTACGATAAAAGCCTGTTCTATTAATTTAATCAATAAAGAAATTTCCTCGAGGCTTATTGTTAATTCTCTACCGTAATTACTTAATTTACAGCAAACATATATTATAAACATTGAAATAGAAACTCCAGTTCATTACGGCTACAAGATTTCTGGGATTAGGAGTCTTGTAGATTTATGAAGTTTCAGAATGGAATTTCCAACGCGTAATATTTCGAGTAAATAAATCGTTTAGCTACTCTCTGTTGTCAAGCGAGAAATACTAGTCCCTGTAATATACAAGTTTACTTACTTGACCTTTCAATTGATCTACTTCTGAATAAAAAAAAGAGGAAACGCAAGATTCGATATCGTAAGATCGATTTAGAAATGGAACGGAGATTTACATAGGGCACCCTGAGTATTTACAGTATTTATAAAATTATTAATAACAAGTGTCGGAGATTCAAATTCTTAGTTTCTGAATTATAAAAATTTAAAAGTTGTAGGAGATTTTACAGAAAATTATTGGAGATTTCAGTGAATTAAATCTTGAGAATATGTGGAGTAAACGATGAAATTCGAACTTCATTAAAATCATTAATTATATCTTAGAATTAAATATACCTGCAAATTTAATTTAAGCTTAAAGGTACTAAAATATTTAAGTGTCGATAGTCGAAAGCTCAATGATTTGTCATTGAATCTTTACCAACGCAAATTACAATTCTCGATTTTACGATTTAAAGTATTTAAGTCTTCTTTCCAAATTTACACTAATCGGATATAGAGTTGCGTCAATAAACGCAATTTCTTGTACCTCAACAAGAATAAATTCATACAGAAAAGTTATTCTTGTAGAAAACAGTTTGCGAGTTTCATGTTATTTCCTTAAGCACCGAATCCTGTATCCTGCACGATCCTATTGTACGTGTCACGCCATGAAATATGATCCCTTTTTTTTCCCTCAAGACGCCAAGTTCCGCATGACGTAATCTTGGCCTATTTCGTCGTGAATGTTTCGAGGAATGATTACTCCGAATTACACCGACATTCCCTAATCGAAGATTCGATCGCGGGTCGTTAACTGCTCGGAGTATTCTCTACAGATACGAAAGCTCGCGGAAACGCGACGTGTGCCTACGGACGCGTGCACGTGTGTGCGTGCAGGCAGGTATCGAATGCAACGTACGTGGCGCCCGACAGGCACATTTAACATAACTGCGTCGTTGAGTTCCTTTCCGAGCGGGCTGACACGCGATCTTGCAAATAGCGGTCTTGTATTTCGGCACTGGTGAGGCCAATTGTGGGCCCAGCTGGCCAATCTGCCGTCATTTACGAAATGTGTCGAGTGTAAACAATAACACGAACGCGAGAATGTACATACTATTATACACTACTGTATTGTAAGGATATTATTACGATACAAACATGTCAATCAAAATAGAGAAAATAATATAATCAACATTAATTAATTAACTTATGATCTTATTCCGTCTATTTTTCGTTCGTTATTATTAACCACATATATACCGTTTATTATTGTCGTTATTCTTCATTTATCGTAGATATTGATTGAACGTACAAAAGAACGAGATTAACAAGATGAATTAATTAAAATCGTCTATGCTAAAAGTATTTAAGGTAGCACAAATCGCGAAAATTAATTAAATCCTTTTCTATTTTACATTACAAGAGCCAATAAACAAATAAATAGTACATTCAATTCCAAGTATGATAAGAATTTTATGTTCACGCTGGTTAATTAAATTTTTTCTTAAAAATTTCGACCATAATTCAATTAATTATCATTTATTATAATTTTTCATGTTTAATTAATTCAATTGTTTCGTATTGTTCAATGCTATTGTTTTGTTATGTTGATTCAATATCCTTCTATAATATGCTAATACTGTTTATTATATGTATAAATAGAGAGAGAGAGAGAGAGAAAGCGGATTTAATCGATTGGGGTTAAACGATACTGGTGAAAAACCGGTCTTATCTATACCGGGTATAAACTAGAAAAGCCGACAATCGCTGAACTACAATCAGTTAAGGTTATCAGTAACGTACATCCTTAGATACTTTCTTCACATATGATCTCTTTTTATCGCGCAAATCGTGATTATTGTAAAAAACAGAAATGATAAATTTACTATGCCGTCGATAAGAGTTTGATGTACGCAGAAATTAGCACGTACTCCAATTGCCAGAAATGAAAAAAATTGTCGTCATAAAGTGATTTTCGCGACAATATTAATTTTAAAAAGTCGCGGATTGCGTGACCGACATGCGTCCCTCGAATGCGGTTCCTTAATTAAGCCAGAAATAATAGTCCGATAATTTCGTCGCAGTTACGACGATGTGCGCATCGTCGGTTCGACCCAATCGTCTCGACAAAAATAACGATCGCACGCGGCAATAATCCGATACTGCGTGTTTTTGTCGCGTCTATCGATAATTATTTGTAACTGCGACGAAGATTCCGAGACATTTACGTAAAATGGAGATTCGTTTTATTAATTTAAATCGATGCAAAAAATAATCGAAGCGGATATTTCCATAACTGTTTCAAGCGCCGAGATGAGACGAGTTAATTTTATCGCACTAAATGCGTCTATAAATTACGTGCTCTCGTAATAAAATCGGTTTATCTCGTTTTCGCACTTATATTACGAAGACGCATGCTTGTACGTACACTTGCATCGCTAAACTACGCAACGTGGACTGGAGGAATATCTTCAATTTTCCTTTGCTTTTCTACATCGTGTTTCTTAAATTTTAGCTCGCGGAATAGCTACTTATTTAAATGCAAATTCGTTTTAAATGGAAAAGCTGAAAATGCGCGTGTTCGATTTAACTTATAATCGATAAAACAATTTAATTCTCACGGATGTTTTAATCTTAGTTTTTCATATACTCTTGATTAAATTGCAGTTTACTTTTCTTTTGCGAAAACATTCAAGGAAATTATTTGATAAAAACGTTTAATGTTGAGTGCGCGTTAAATTTCTTTCGTAATTACTATATCGTATTATTGTATTACTGTAATAGGTTACAAGACTATTAAAATGTCCACACTTGATAAAAATATAAATAAATTAACCGAAAAGGGCATAATCAATTCTTGAGAAAACCAGTTTTGTTTACTTTCTACAATTTGAGTAGAATCGTTATTTTATGATATATAGGATACAAATGCTTTTAAATCAGAAAATACTTTTGAGAGCTTGGCAACTTTCCTAATTTTTACACACATGTACACACAGGTTAAAAAGTATCTTTGCAGAATTTTTCTGTTCTTTAATTAAATTTAATATAATATTCAGTGAGTTTGATTTTCTTTTTATCTCCTACATAATCATTATTATTGTACAATATTTGATATCGCGCAATATTATCGATCCTGTAAAGGTTATATTGAAGGTTTGTGCAATATATTGTGTTTGCTGAAATATATGCGAACCTTCAATATAACCCTTACACAATCAATAATATCATGCAATATTAAATATTGCACAATAATATTAATCATGTAGAGAAAACGTCAATAATATTGGACAATATAAACATGTAGAGACCGTTCTATATAATGCGTATGAAAGAAATCTGACGAAAGCTAACTCAATTATTACGGAAATGACGGAGCTGCGTCCTTTTTCACAACTGACGCAATTCTGATCCAAGTGTCCTAGCGACTGCACTTGCGTGTCTTGTGTGAAACTTAGGTGCGAAGTAAACTGTGTATCTTTAATCAGCGATAAACCAGAGAGGTTTATCAGTCGCCGGAAATTCTCAGAGAAAAATCCGCCAACGCGTCCGGGGAAAACAGACTTTCGAGGAACGGCGAGAAAGCGTTCGCGGATAGAGAATCGCCCGGCAGACTCCTCGGGGCATCCCGCGGGGCTTAAAGACGACCTCTCGGATAAGGCGGTCGGTCGGCCCTCCGGTTTCCAGGCCGGTCGAGACCGCGCGCGACCTCGGGAAGGCTGTTAATCGCCCTCGACCCGATATCGGGATCGCCGCTAAGGAGAGTTCGAACTGAGGAACTTGCCAAGGCTGGCGTGACGCAGAGAGCCGGGGCCGGGCCGGAGTGTCGCGCTCTCAAGCGCTGCGTGCGCGCGCGCGCGCGCGCGCACGCTGGTCGAAAATAATACCCACCCTCCGGCGACGAGATGTATCGCCGTGTCGCGATCCAACATCCTCCGCGAGGCGCGCAGATCCGCCGTCGGTCTACGGTAGCATGCACTCGACGACGACGACGTGGACGTGGACGTAGCGGTGGGCCGTGGGACGAAGCGAAACACGCGAGACGGGACGAAAGTAGGCGACGAACGGGGCGAAGCGAGGCGAGGCGCGCAATAAGGTCCGCGGTTACTACGTAACAACACCGGCTTCGGACAGTTCTCGGACTGATCGCGGCGGATTTACGACGCGACGGACCGCACTTTCTCTCTCTCTTTCTCTGTCTGTCGGCGACGCGAACGACGAGACGAAAACGACACTCGAAACGGCACGGCACGCCGTGAAGTACACTGTTTTTCGACGCTGCGAAACGACGAACGGCTCCGATCGACGGCGACAACGTATCACGCACTACTGCCAGATTCCCCCAGATTCTCCGTCTCTACCCCTCCTGCTTCACCCCTTCCACGTCCCTTCACTCCTTCCCCCCCTCCCCCGTCACGCGGGCGCCCGGTGCACGGCGAATGCGGACGAGCGACTCCGAGCGCGTTTCTCGTTTCAAGGACGAGAAGCGACGCGACCGTTATCCGCGCGATTAGGATTTCTAGGGACAAATGTTAAGTTTCTAACAGTTCAGCAGTCGGCCACAACGCGAGAGGAAAAAATGCGCGGCAAGCTTCAGGTCGATCGCGAGCAAATCTCCGATTAAATGTCCATTTCTACCAATGCAGATTAACTTTAATCTTGGTTTAACTTATTTTCTATCTTCTTTTAGTTCTAAGAATTAGAAAAAAATGAAAAGTAAGTTAAACCGAGATTAAAGTTAATCTGTATTGGTAGAAATGGACATAACTCAGTCGGCAACTATAATTTGATCGACAGAATTGCTCGTTGCAAAATTTTCAGCTATGTAATTCGTACTTTCTGATCTAAGTTTTCTATATAGCAAAAAATTAATAATTCTATTTATCTTAACGAAAAATGTTCTGGATATGGACTTAATAAATCATCAATTATATAAGTTAATTGAAATTTGATTGAAGCAACTTTCGTCAATATGGATTTCTGTAACAAAATTAATATAAAATTTTTCACTTTTTTTAAAAGAATAAGATATTATAATTTAAGAATTCTATGAAGATTTATTTTATTAATTGGAGTTGTAT
>VBVQ01000610.1:0-22531 GCA_011636635.1 Tetramorium simillimum
CGGAATTATGGAACTGTAAAATACAAACAATTTTTAATATATGAATTTAATATTAGTGAATATTAATAATTAATATTAATTCATTAATATTAAATTCATATATTTAAAATTGTTTGCATTCTATTAATATTAATTATTAATATTAATATATCTTAATTTCTTTATATTACTTTCATATTTTAATTATATTATTATATTCTATGTTTATCATAATTTATTATCTATTCACGTTTATTATAATATACATTTATATGAGAAGCAAATTACTCGAGTTTGATTTCTCGCAGTTGAAGATAAATACACATCATAGAGAAGAGAGGACGAATATATGCAGAGTGCGAGAGCACCTATGAACTGAGTCTCGTAACAAGCGGGAATGTGTTTGACTATCGTACACAGAATATTCGACTACCCTAATTCGATCGCTTTTAGGTGACCAAATGTGTCGGTATTATGCAGAGAGAACGTGTTATCACGTTGCTCCTGACCTCTGACCTCATTTTCGTGTACGAGCTTAAAGTAGCACCGGTCATACACGTTAAAATATGAGGTCGCGTACGTTACTTCGTTTCCTCGAATTCGGGGATATACAAAATTGCTCTTGATTCCTTCGCGGCATGATAAAAATGCTTTCCCTTCTTTCTCTGTTAAAAAGAAATCGACACAAAGTCAAGAACAATAAAGTTGAGTTCAAAATCAAATCGATAGAATTTTATGTTTCTAAATTCAAGCTCACAAAAATGTAATTAAATAAGAAGAAATGTAAATTAATTTCTGGTACATACCATCTTTGCATTGAAATTTTTTAACAAGTAGCTGTTTAACCAATTAAAAGAACTATATTCTAATTTGAAGAAACACACCCTCAAATTCGAACAATAGACCCGTACTTTCTTTCTATAACGGATCCATTTGTATCCCAATGTAATAAGTGACAGCTCTGTGTGTTTCCTCTGCACGTCAGTGAAAACCAGTTCAAATTTCACTGATCCGCGGAGACGATCGGAATGCCGTGTATGAAGACAAAAGCCAGAGATCCGTTATGACACAGAAAATGTATCTTCTCGGAGTCTCCAATCTCTCCGTTTTCAATCGAGCCCATTATCGTGCTCTACATAATGATTCTTACGTTTCAATAGTATAAAAAACTTGGAAAGTAAAATGATAAGCGCGAGAAAGATCTATTGCTATTTAATACCATTCTAAATTTGCCCCCGTTTTGATTCGCGTCGAAAATTACACGATGCATCATGCAAATACCGTTTCCGCGTAAATATATGTTTGATTATATAATTGACGTCCGATGAATGAGCTACTGTTGCGACGGTATCGTCGAAAAGCTTTTAGAAATTATTGATCCTACTAACAAAGTGTAATCAAAGTTCGCCGGTGTGATCAGGCTTATTTTGTATTACGTAATTTAACACGAACGGCAGGATTAATCATTAACGATTATCGATTGCCCGAATAATTGCGTATCGCGCGAGACACGATTGCAAATGTTCCCACGATTTTACTTCATTCGCGAATCTAAATTGCAATCGTAACAATAATTGTGGATAGCAATAGTTATTACTGAAGCAGAGTGAGATTATTATTAAATTGTACAAATTATTGAATTGTACGATGATTATATTTTACAATATATATTTTATGATATTATAGTTTTCTTATTATGAACATAATCTTACGGTTTTACTTGTGAAAAGTGAACACGCGAGCGTTGAAAAATTCGTTAATTCATTTTCTACAAATTTTTTCTAGTAAATTGCATATATTCCAGCTTCAGATATATCGTAAATTTTTTTCCGCGACTGATTCTGCGTGATCAAAAAAACAGTGAAGATATTTCGAGGAATTCTTCGCTTTTTCTAGAATAAACCATTATCACGATCATTATTAATTCCTGTTACCATGGCGACCAAAGAATCCGAAGGGTATGGCATGCTCGTGCGAGAAAATTATATTTATATCAGGATACCACAAAAGGCAGATCATTTCATCAAGCTTTCAGCGGTCACACACGTGGACGGAGTATACGAGCTTCCGGCGATTTTGGTTCACGTTCTACATCACGTTCTGAATCAATATGAGAACAATGAAAATCAACGTTTATCATGTACCCGATTTCTAACTTCAAATATGTAAATTAGAAAGTTTATAAACAAGATTATCAGAAATTGTAATTGAAAGTAACACCGCAAAATTTGAATTTGAATTTTTATTGAAAACAGATACTTTTATTATTAGAAATAACCAAGCGAGAGTTGTTGAAATATTGTTCGATGATATTTCAAGTTCTACGTGATCAGAAAACAGTGAATGTATTTCAAGAAATTCTTCGCTTTTTCTAAAATAGACCATTATCACGATCATTATTATTTTCTGTTACTGTTTGGATTGATAATAAAATTATTAAATAATTTTTGTAGCAAAATCCAACTTTTTTCCTTTGATTTGAAAAGAAAATTGTCCGGATGAGGGATCGGACCTATTGTGAGACTCCAATGAATTTCTGACGATAAGGATAATCTTCTATATAGGTAGAAAAGCACGAAAAAGTAAGATATCGCACACGTCGAGATTTATGCCAAATTATAAAATATGAAGGAAAAATTATGGAATATAATAAATAACATTAATAAAAAATAGATCACGTTGTAAATCTTCTGAGTAAAGAGTAAACTTTAAAGTTTACTTTATGAGAAATAAGATATTCTTTTGTTATTAATGCATTAAAAACCATGTATAATAGTTAAAATAAGAAATAAAAAGATAAAACGCCGTTTATAATTCCATTTTCATACAATACATTTTAATGTTTAGAATGCTAAATATTTAATATCTAGTCTTTCTCTCTTTTTCTCTCAAAGTTATACGGCATAAGTAATAAATGTATACACAATAATAAAATAAATAAAAAAATTATAATAAAAAAGAAAATATTTTGTTACATATTTAAATAATTAAATTAAAAAAAATTAAACTTTGTAAACTCAGAAAGTGTGTAGCGTATAATGCTGTGAAATGAGTTCCGTGTCACAATATACTGTGCATAATCCATGTAGATAAAAGAGAAAAAAGGGAGAGAGAAGCTGCGACAACCTTATACATTCCCCTAGGGGATACTGGAGCGTATACAAAAAGCTACGACCCAGTTTTACAGAATCTTCGCAAAATATTGGTAATTTTTATTGGAATAACGATTTCATTTGCATTTAAATACACACACAAAATTAGTCGCACGCTTTTTGTCGTGCGACATACCGCCACGTTTTTCACATTCGTGTCCATCGATGACTCGTACTTGACTATCTAATTTATTATTTATTTTTCGCGCTTCGTCAATCTACCTCGCTATCTATTATTGAGCACGGCAAACATTAAGGTAGCGATAAGAAGTACTTTGGAATGGCGAGTATCGAAAAACACCCATGGATAAGCAATTATCGCGTCTACGATATGGAATTATTGAGTTTGCCGGATAGCGCGCAATAACGTTCCAACTGTTGAAACGGGATCGCGACTTCCGATTCCGTCTTATACCAATTATCAAAATCGACTATTTTACTTTATATGCGATGCTTTGAAGGATACTGCAGGTAGATACACTAGATCTGTCGAAAGATGTTTACTTACTCCAAATAAAGTTGGAAAAAAGTAGACATATATTTTTTCAAGGATAAAAGAGGGAAGGATTTGTTCAAGATTTTGTTAGCAAGATTTATTGAAGATTTAATATGAAGATATAAGAGCTTCAAATATTTCTTTCGGCCATACAATATGTATGAAAATGTTCACGTTTCATAAAACGTTTTACATATTTTCATATTGGTATTTAGAAATATTTTACATTTATGTGCAACGTTGAAGCATGTAATTATATTATTAACAGAGTAATATTATTTGATTTACGTGAGAAGGTTAAGTGGGTAGCAAATAAAAGCGGAGAAAGGTGCGCCTCGTGTTTCAACCCTTTGAAAAACAGCTTGATACTACTGTGTAAAATAACAATGCTTCGTATAACCCATTAGCTGTGGCGTTTACATAACCCGTTCCAATTTCATGAACTGAACGCAAAGCCGAAGAAATGAAGAGAGCAATTTGTCGTGCAAATATGTAGCTCTCGAATTCGTTATCTCTGAAAAAAATATATATATTTCTGTTTACAATAAAACTGACGTCTCTTCGTCAAAAAATGTTTGTGAGTTACGTGTAACGAATATTACTTTCCTTTTCGGTTTAAATGTGTTTGTTGGACTTCTAGAAAATGTTTCAAACTAGAATTAAACATTAAAATAAAATGAAATAAAATAAACATTGGAATTTTCGTCACTGGAGGTCAATACACGTGCGAGGTATCGCGATAAGAACAAAACGAAAGAATTCTGGGGTCTGTTGGACCCTAACACAAGGGTTGAATCGTAAGGGGACGTAGCTGGTACGTAGAATATAGAAAGAGGCACGATCTTCTACGTTCTTATTAATAGAGTCACATCGATCGTCTACTTGGTTACCAACGGAAAGCGTGCAAGTCAACGTACACGTATTCATGCGTTTCATTCGGCATTTCTTTCGCTTATTATCGTCCGCGCAAGTGTTACCTGACAGTCTTTTCTCTAAAGTTTAAGCAACCCACTTCTCAAATAATCTAACCTTCGAGCACCTTCGAGTTTACGCACAATGCGCAAATGTCAATGCTTATTTCATTTGTTAAAACGAACGTTTTCATTATTAAAATAAAAATTTTCATTTAGTTTAATTAATATAAATTTTATAAAGAAATTCAATCTAATCATTTGAGGAAACTAAAAAAGAAAAAAATTACAAAACTGCTTTTAATTAATTTTAAATTTATATTTTAGCAACATTTTTACTTCAGTTAGAAGCATAATACTACAAATTAGAAACTTGCACTAAGCATATTATTAAAAATTATCTTAAAATCGTTAAAGAGCAATATGTATTAATATAATTTATACAATAATAAATGCTGTATTAATTTTTAGTTCACGGCCTTTGCATTGTTGCGGCTGATTTCCTCTTGCATAACTAGATCCAGTTGATTTAGCGGAAAACTTTTCAATGAACACACTGCGTATGACACAGTTGCAGTTGCCCTAATTAGACGTGCCTGTGAATGACACCTGCTGTGAAAGAGGGAAAGAGAGAGAGAGAAGAAAAGAGAAACCGCACAACTATAAATCGTTTAACGACATAAAACATACTTGACTGATTCTGACGAAGGTCGTCGGTGTGATCGTTGAAATGCGATTCCGATGGAACGTACAGCACAACGTGTATATACGGTGTATTAAAAAAATAATATTATATTTACCTTAATGTTTTACCCCAATTTTCTATCATTTCATCCAATTTTCTATCATATCAATTTTCTAAAATTAACGACTTTACTCATTTTTGCATCGCGAATACGGCACTTAGCACGATTGCACTTTGCAAATATAATTAAGAAAAAAAAATGGATAATCTTAATATAATTGAAAAAACACTAATTAAAAATGCGAGACTTTTTTCCATTCATTTAAAAATTAATATTAAAAAAATTCATATTGGTAATATTGAAGAAGAATTCGTTGTAAACTACTATTGTAAATTATTTTTCTTAGATCACTTCTTTGGCTTCTTGCAAATCTAATTTTTCAATTAGTTGCGATCTTCTTCGATATTCCATTTAAAAATTAACTTTAAAAGAAATGAAGCAATTTTTCATATTCGAAAAATCAGTATTCAGATTATTTGTATAATTTCAAGAAATTTAAGCAACTATAAAATTCACTTCTCTATCAGTGTTTTTTTATTTTATATATATTTATTTATTCCAAGAAATCTATTCTCTTGTAAACGCGTCCTGTAATTACATCCGTTTCTCAGTTTTAATTAATACTGGAGACGCGATGACAAAGAATATCTAACATAAAGCGGAAAAAAGAAGAACAAAATACGTTTAAAGACATTTTAATATTTTAGTATCGTACCAGAGATATTGCATTAGAGAGATTATATTACAAGTATATTATATATTTCTGCGAATATATTACTGTCTTGTTAATATATCTTCGGTCTATTAATTATATTAAAATTATATTTAAATAACTTATGTATATTAAATTACATTAAATTCAGATAGGAATTTTGACATTTCGTTGACTAATATTTCTAAACATTCTTTTAGTCTAATCAACGTATACATTCGCTCATAAAATACAATATCACCCTCCAAAGCAGTAAATGTCGCGACACAACGAGATATATTACACGACTGCGACTGCCATACAAAACTAAATCAAATTTCTCAAAAGATATCCGGATAAGATATTTCTCAAAACATTAGAAGCACGATTCTTCGAATTCTGCAGAAATAAAGAGAGAATTCACGTCTTTTATGTCAAAATAAAATAATAGAGAGACTGCTACATTGAATAAATGCGTCGAAATGAAGCGTAACGTAAATGTAACACAAACCACTGATAAATTAGGTGGAATCGTGTCGATCATCGCTCGACGTTACCGCCGTTAAAACCGCTCGATCAATCCGATACAGAGATTCGCGGTTCGCCCAGAGCTTTCTCGCTCAGGTCATCGCGAAAGCGCGGCTTTCGTTCGAGCGCTCGCGAAGGGCAGCCGCGCGCGCGATCGACTCGGGTGGCCAGCCCAGCCCTTTTTCGCGCGCCCTCGAGAAATGCGAGCGCGTGTGTGCGCCCGACGGCGGCCTTATCAAATTCCTCCCTTCGAGAAGCCCTTGTCGAAAACACGAGGCAACAACACTCACTCGTCGAGCTCCTCCTCGTCCAGCAGAAGACTCATCCTCTCCGCCTCGGGGCAGCGGCGCGCGTCGTGCGGGATGTGTGCGGATACGCTACGGGGGTGATTCTCTCGCGATTCACACTGCGGCAACAAGGGTGTAGCCCTCCCGATGATCTTCCGCAGGACTATAGCCGCGGAAACGCGCCGCGACTCCACTGGCGCGTTTCCCCCGCTCCTCTTCCGCTCTCTCTCTCCCGCTCCGGCCACCGTTCCTCGCTCTCACTCCTTCCGTTTCGCTCTGTCTCGTTACCACCACCTCGCTCGCTCCCTCTCTTATTATCTCGCGACTTTCTCCCCTTCCCCCCCTTCGCCGTCACGTCCTGTCCTTCTCCGATTCCGTTGTCTGGTTGTCCTCTTCCCACCGCCAGCGGCTGCTCTCTTCTTCCACGCATGTCGTGTCTACCTTTCTCCTTCCCGTCTCGTTCCCTCTCGCTCTCCTCTTTCTCTTTTTCTCCACCGCAAATTGTTCTTCCTTAGCTCGCGCGATTTCCTTCCTTTTCTCACCATTCCGCGCGCTCTGTCCTTCTTGCCTGTATCTCCGTCTCCCTCCCTCGACCAAGGATTCTCGTCGCCCTCGCGCAGTCTGTCTTTCTCCTCGACTCACGCTATCCTTCTCTTACACATGGATCAAAGGCACCGTCCAGGTGGTGGCATACTCACCCCTCCTTGTGCATGCGCACTCCACGTACTGTCCCCTTCTTCCGATACCCTACCCTCAGCTGTTCGACGCACGCGGTAAAGATCTCCCTGTGGCCTATTTCGCGAAGATCGACGGGTCAGCGATTAAATAAATCTGTCGATAAATTTGACAGTTTGTAATTTATTTAACTGCAAGTTGAAATGTGGATATATTATTTTTTATTTTTCTACCTCAATATATAATATTTGATCAATACGATGATAAAAACGTTCATCATCGCGAGAAATTGATACTGTAATTTTACAAATTTTTAAAATGACTCATCGTTGTATAAATTCATCGAAAAGCACGGTAAATTTCAACAAGCTGAAGGGACATGTTATAGTACATTTATGCGTTTGTAAAATACTATATTCGATATTGTTCAAATATAAGAATTAATTTATTGTATTTAAATATTTGTAATTATTGCGTCAATTTTCACTCTCTTTTTCTCATTTCAGTATTATATAAGAATTTTAAAGTAATATCTTTGAAAATGATCGAAGAACATTATAATAAGTATTTCTGGAAAGTGAGGTGAATTCATGTATGCCAACAGATACGTTATCTGATTACGTTATTTGATTATGGAATGTTCTGAACATGACGCATATGGTATGGAAAAGACCACACGCACTATGTTTTATGTAAGAAATTTACCGTTATCATATTTTTATTACGTTTTCTTTATTATTAGCGCATTATCGTAAAAAGATCGAAAAACCTTACTCGTATTCCATTTCTTATAGTATTCAGGTCAATTTAAAAAATTAATTTTATTAATTTTATTAATAGAACATACATATAAATACGATCAATAAAAATGTATATTTCATAATTTCGAGAAATACAATCTACCTTATTAATATGAAAATTTCTTATTTTATAAACATATTTATTTTTCTCTATATTTATTTATATATTAATAAAAATTAAGAATCACGACTCCTAAATTTTGAGATTTTATAAAGATTTCAATGCGAAAAATTAAATTTATAAAAATTGACAAAGTATTAGAAGAATGTAATCGCTAAATAGAGATTGCATTTTTAAGTAAAAACTTTTAAGAACTTTTAAAAATTGAAAGAATTTTTAGAATTTTCAGGAAAGCTTTATAACTCCAAGAGTTCACTTAGAAAAATTTAATCATAAAATTAAGAAAATCGACAAAATATCGGGATGGAGAAGGAATCGTTGTCGCAATTGAGGGATGAATTCTTTCATCACACTCGTCGATACTACTGTCACAAACTGTGTTTATTTTTATCATTAATGTATATTATTTATTATAAATAAGTTAGAAACATTGATTTTGGGCTTGATAGGTGTTTACAATTTTATACACAGAGAAAGAATACCCAACATATTTTACGCTCCCAGAAGGGTGGTGTACGCCTCCTGACGAAGGAGAGATGATTTACAAATGAACCTAACAGCCCCTTGGAGACTTTTACACGTCGTTTACTCGCCGGTTTCTCGATTAGGGTTGTACAAAGCCTAGTAGTGTTGCAACCGATCTCCTTTTGTGTTTATTTCTCGATAAAATGTCTCTCACGCACACACAATGAAAATTACTCCCTCGCCTTCTTTTCCGGCTTACCCTCCTCACTCTTTCTCTCTCTCTCTCTCTCTCTCTCTCTCTCTCTCTCTCTCTCTCTCATTTCTCGCCAACCCCTCTCTCCTTTTTTTTCTTACACGCGAGCATATGCTCACGCAATTGCACAAATACGTACACATATGCACAGACGCACCCACAATAATGCATATACGCATATACACACACATTCGTTTGCTCTCATTCACTCATTCGTATTTCTCACTAGCATCGTTTTGCACTTCGTGTCCTGCACACGCGTTATCTCTCCGTCCCTCTCTGCCATCATCCGTTTAGTCACGCGCTCTCAATGAAAACCAAGCAGTATTACTATTATTAATTATTATTACTATTATTATTATTATTTTATCATTATAATTATTATAATCATTATTATTATAATTATTAATGTTATTATTCAATATTATTTGTTGGTATCCGCTTAATATATAATATATTATCCAATGTATTTATATATATACTTTTTTTTTTCTTTCATATAAACTCAGTGTTCCAACCAAGGTGGGTGTGACACAACTAAGGTATATGACACATACTGCCCGGTGTATGTGCGTGCGCGACGCCGACGGAGTCCGGTGATGCTCGGGCCGCTGCGACGCCGCGTGCCCGAACAGGAAAACCTCCCCAGACTCGGCCGATGTCACGGTAGAGAGGATCGTCTCTATCAGCGCGACGTACTCTCCGGGTTCGCGCGCGGTTCCCGCTATCGCTGTCCCTCGCGATTACGCCTAGTGAGACCGCTCTCGACTCGGGGAAATCGTCCCGTAACAACTCGCATTACCCAGAATCCGTCTTACGCCCCTCGCGTTTCCACCCTCGGGAAAAAAAACTGGCAAGTTCCGGCTTGTCATTCCTCCTCGTGGTTTCCGCGCTTCGTCGCAATTCTCTCCTCGCGATATGGAAAGATCTTGATTTTGAAATCGAGCGAGGCGATAAGAAATCTCTCGTTCTCCTCCGTCGACACAGCGTATTCGTAAAATTTCGTTTTTCCCTTGTATTATTAGCTACTCTGTTCTAGCTTCCAATAGAGAAAAAAGAAACGTTGATAGCTAATCGCTTGCCTCTTCCTTCCGCGCGTTCCTCTACTGAATACTTCCTGCTAGTTTATTACACTAATTTGCAGAGCTTTTTCTCTAATTTCTTAAATTTTCAACGTTAATTCATTTCATTAACCATCTCCTCTGTCGTTTCTCATTCGTTTGCTTCCACCCGTGTCATCGGGGAAGGAGGGAAGGTGGCGAAAATCGCGACTTGGAGAAGAATATCGAACCGTCGGAGAGTACGAGCAACGGGCAGCGCGCTAGCCAGCATATGACCAAGCGCAGGCAGTGAGCAGTTCAATCGTACGTACACTGTATAATGTGGATACGGGGCGAGCGAGAGGCATGAAGCCCCCCCCTCCTCCTCCGAAGGAGAGGGGACTCATGATCTTGGCTGCGCGCGGTGGCTGTGCCGTTGCGTGGAAAGGCGAGGACCCGACGAAGGGAGAACCGCGACGAACTTCTCCTCCTCCTCCTCCTCCTCCTCCTCCTCCATCTCATCCCTCATCAAGTTTAAGAAATTCACCCTCGAAAAAGCGGGGCGATTTGTAAGAAATTCTTCATTCTTAAAGAGAATCGTCCTCGCGAATCGAGACGAGACTTCCTCGTTCCTGAGACTATCATCGGGACCTCGTTTACTCTTCGGGAGTTGGTCCCTGCGAGAACGGAAGCCCTCGTTCCCCCGAGGAATTCGTCCTCGCAAAATCAGGACTCCTTACTCTGGAGGGATTCGCTCGCAGCTCAAGGAACGTTCTCCTCGCGCAACCCGCACGCACAGCCGGCAGAGAGAGGAGACGGCAGAGAGAGATATCTGCGGGCTCCTCCCGCGCGCCTTAATTACCTAAGTCACATCGAACAGACGCAATTCCCCACAGTATCTTTTGCTTCCACAAACGCGAAATCTTCCGCACAGTTCACACACTCTCTTTTTCGCTCGTTCTCTCTCTTTCTCTCTCTCACACATACACACACACACGTTTTTACTTTCTTTCCTTTTCCTCTCTTCCTCACCGCCACTGCTGCTGGTATATCTTTCACTCTTTCTCTTTCTCGCTTTCTCTCTCTTTCTCTCTCTCTCCCTCTCTCGCGCTCTAATCTATGTTTCTCATTCTTTTTTATATATTATATATAACAATATTTATATGATGAATTTTTAATGGATTCGAGTCACATGCAGAAAGAACTTTGAGTTATTTCTGGCACGGATAAAAAGGAAGAAACAAAAACACTTTGGCTTTCGCGTAACTCTAAACGTAGGATGTTTTCCATAATTTAGCGTTTAGTACATTTGAGAAAAAAAGAAAAAGTAGAAGAAGAAAACAGAAAGGAAAGAAGAAAAGAAAAACAACAACACCACACTAGTAAATGGCACTAGAATTGCTCTCACTTGTGTCATCGAATCTCTAATTCGCGATTAAAAAGCCCGTTTTTTATTTTATTTTATTCTTTTTTTTCGTTCGCTCGTCTCGCCGTTTCGCCTCTTCAGTTTCTTCTCCTCTGCTGAGATCTCTTGGACTCGAGACGAACACAGACGGACGCGCCGTTAAAAATCCACGCGGCACAGCCGCGCCGTGCGCCACGCTCACGCACGTGAGACATGTGGTTCGCCATCGTTCGTTCGTTCATATATACATATATATATATATATATATATAAATATATATATATATATACATATATATAAAAGTCAGCCAACGATGCCCCGGGACCCTCAGGTATTGACGCATCCTCGGCCCGGGAAATGGAGCGCATTCGCCCGCGATATCGACTAAGAACTAATCTACAAAAGAAAGGTAACAAATCCCAAAACGGGAACCGGTGTACGAGAGAACCGAATCGACTCGCGCGAGTTGGTATCGACAGTGAAGAGATTCGCTCTTTTCTTTCATATATCCCCTTTTTTCCTCCGCTAAGAGAAAGAACACATAACGCTCGTGACGTTTTTAGGTCCTTGTTCGCCTTCTTACTTCGCTCCCGCTTTTTTTTAACGTCCTTCACAATTATGTGCGTATGTATGCGTCTTAGCTACTTGTGCTGGTACAACACTCTCGGCGCGACGAAGCTCAACGCGGCCCGACGCACGTGTCGATATATGCGTGCGTATGCATGCGTATACGATGGCACCACGAGTTTCTGTCTCGTTTTTCGTCCCGCGCTTCTTCGTCGTTCCTCACGTCGTTCCACGGATCACGCTCGCGGAGTGAAACGGAGTAGTAGTCTCGCACTGATACATTGGTCAGGGTGCGAGAGAAACTGGTCGAGTCCGCTCGGAATTGCAGCGCGCTTCGCCATCTAAACCAGATTGTACTCCTTCAGATTGGACTGTAGAATGGTGTCCTTCACCGCCGCGAACACGAATCTGATGTTCTCCGTGTCTGCGAAACAGAAAGGATACGTATTATATCAAAATACATCTTAAAGATTTGCTCGAGAGTTATAACTGATTGCATAAAGCACTGTTCGGTACATGCTGATGTTTTTCTCCTCAAATGAGATTCTCAACTTGTGACTTGTAATAGCATTTAAATCTTCCGAGACTTCTGATGCAGATGTGTCACTAAATATTCGTAGAAAATTAATATTGAAACTTAAAACTAATGAGTGAGTATGTATAGATACTTATTTGTAAGTATATCATATTATACTATGTTATTAGCTATAGTTATTGCTATATAATATAAATTATTGATCCTTAATAACCTCAGGATTTTAAAGATCTTTCATAAAAGCGCAAAACGAAGATCGGCACTTACCCCCTAAATAAGAAGCTTCAAAACCCTGGATAGTCATGACATACATGCAGCATGCAATTCCCTTCAAGATACTTTTTGAGTAGCAATACGAGAGAGAAACCATAAACATAGTATAATTCCTTTTTTAAGTACTTGTTTTAAAAAAGCTTAATAATGCAAAAAATAGAAGAGGTTATAACAATTATATTAATATACATTTAAAATATTAGAATAATGCATATTAAAGCGTGAAATATTTTAAATATTTAGATAAATATATATATTAAAGACATGATTTCGTTAAAAATTTAAAGTATTAGAATATATATACATATGTATAATAATAATTTTACAATCATTATAAAAATATTATATTATCTTCATATAAGGAGTATTTGTAAAACAAATGAAACCTTAAACACAAGTAATGGAATATTCTATTCTTGCCAGACTCTATGATAATATAACAGACATAATAAAAATATCGCAAGGAGCCTTTGTTTATTATAAAGGCATATTAGTAACGCAATGTTGCAAGAAATGGATTAATTTTAGCAATTATTAGAGCGAACATCAATTGCTATATTCCTTTTATTTAGGGGTTACAAGGCACTTTGATAATATATTTTTACTCAATATATATTATAATATGTTGTTGTCAACGATAAAGCTGGCAGTTATTTACAAAATTTTCGAAAGTAAAGTTGTATTCGCAGTCGACGACCAATCACCAAGAATGACGCAGATCTAAACCATGAAAATCAAATTTAAAAGATAATATATAATATTTAATAAATAATCTGAAATCTCTCGTTTCTTGCAATAATATCTATTAAGCAATCGCTATACTATTTGACTAATCATATTAGTACTCGCGACTTTATCCAAATCTGTACAAGTCTACGTCATTCTTGGCGTCCAAATATTAAATAATATCGTCAAGAATCTGCGTATACTTGATAATATCTATACAATCGCGTTAAGCAAGATTAAACTCCTTAAGCGCGGTTTGCATGATCGTATCCTTAACAGCGCAGAATACAAGCTTGATGTTTTCCGTATCTGATGGTTAATTCCATGAACGCAGCATGCAAAATATAAATCGAGCATCATTGACATTGGTTAGCACCGCTTTATACCTTTGAAAAATCAACCTGGTACCAAATTTACGGATATTTGTATATTTTCTAATATCGTGTAATAATCTCTAACTTAATGAACACTGAGAAGTATATATACAATACTATGTAATTTAAATTGAATATAAATTAAGCTAAATAAATGTGAAAAAATATAATTGTGCTAAATCAATATATTATTTGTAATTTATCTGAGTTCTTTACATTCTCTTTTTTTTTTTAATAAGTAACTATGCTTTATGTAATATTTTATCTATTAGAAATATTTATCTACTTGGATTAGTTCATCTTCCTTGTTCTTACTTTCGCCCTCTTGACCGAAAGAAAATGTCTTTCATACATGTATATAGGTTGATTTTTCTATGGTGCACTTATAACATTTGATTACACACCTGATTATATGGGAGACAGGCAACATACAAGCTCTGGTACAAGACACAACACATCGAAGAACTGTTATAAAGCGAGAGAGATACGGTATTTTTGTACATGGGAGTATCAAAAGGCTAGCCTACCTGTGGCACACGTAAAGTGAGAATAAATAATCTTCTCGCTGTCTGGATTCAAGTCAACGAACATCCTCAGGATGAATTCTCTAGCTTGTATAGCATCTCTTTGCCGACCTGCGAAATACACAAGCGAGGGAGGGGCATGGCATTACTTCCGTTTATCTACAAAGCGAGTATATATTGCAATCTTTTTTTTAGCGTCTGCTTAATGACGAGACAATTAATTGATACGCTTAATTGATCATGGAGGTTTTTGCCAGGTAAATACAAATACAAGATGTAAATTGGAATCTGGCCAAGAAAATTGTCCGTGTTATAGGATTTCTAAGTGTTTGACTAGACAGGAATCTGTATCTAGGAAGTGTCATCGCGCGACATCGGTTTTACTCATGTGCACGGCATAACGTGAAACGCAGACGGATATCGATCTATTTTAATGGAATAATGTTGTACTCCACTCAAATCCAATATACGTTCTCCAAGGACAGCTTATTAAATTAGTCATAGTGAACATCAAAGAAGCCTTTCGAAAGCCTCATTAATAAGCTCGAGAGCTTATGTAAGAACACTAAGAGTATAATTTTGCAAATTCGAACCAGTTGCTTGCACGTTGTAATTCACAATAAAATCTGAAAATCCTTCATCGCGAACTAAGAATTAAAATTTTATATAACTTTTGCTGAATATTTAGATCTTTCATGTGTTGATGTAACTTTTGCTAAATGTTCAATAATTACATAATACCTTACAAAATTGTAAATTACAATGCAGGATGAGAGAGGATGAGCGTTCTAATTATTGCAGTTAGATTAACTAGCTTGAATCTACAAATTAATTTTGATTTATCAAGATTATGTGCTACTGATTATCGCAAAAGTATAGATATAGGTTTGGTATGTATTAAACTAATTTTGCAAATAGGTAATTACTAATAATAGATAATCACGCGAATTCTGAAATATCGGAGCGGCAAAGTTCCGAAATATCGAAGCAATAAATAGCAAAAGGATATGAAATATTATTACTAAACAGTTCGACAAATAATTAGAGAATCTATGTTTTCTGCTTGGGACACACTCAAGTACTCAGACAGACCTGTCGCACACGTAAAATGAGAGTAGCACATTCGGTCAGAATCGGGATTACAATTGAGATACACCTTTAAGATGAACTCCCTGGCCGGCACGTCTTGTTGTTTTGGGCCTATACCATAAAACTTATTTATTTACCAAAATCAAAATAAAAATCGCTCATTTTATTCAGTCTGTAATCTGGAGGTAAATTAATAATTTTACTAAAAATCAATGTTTTGTTTTAATTTTGTGAGAGCACAATGTAACAAGAACTTTAAATACATTTTTATCTTTTATAAACATCTTGCGCGAGGAGTTATTTTCATTTATAAGATCTAATCTGATTAATAATCAGAATATTTAGCATTTTATGTTAGATGGGTAATGATAATCCGTTTGCAGATCCTAGCATTTGTAAAAAAGGGATATTTAATATCCCATAACTTACCATCATATTCCGGAAAGTAGTCGACGAGATGAGAGTACATAATCTTTTCTTCTAGCAGATCTTTCTTGTTAAGAAACAGGATAACTGAGGAGTGTTGAAACCAGGGATATGTTATAATCGTTTTGAACAGTGCTTTACTTTCTTCCATTCGATTCTGAAAAAAATCAAACACATATGAATTAGCATTCAAATTTGTCAATAATTTCTGCACATCTTCGAAAGTATTATAATTACCTCGTTCTCCGATTCAAATAGAATTTGATCATATTCACTTAGAGCTACTAAAAATATAATTGAAGTAACGTTCTCGAAACAATGAATCCACTTTCTTCTTTCCGACCTCTGTCCACCGACGTCTACCATCCTGCAAATAACATTCTGTTAAAAATGAATAGCATGTGAACGAAATATAGTCAAATCTTCGTATTTTTAAGTTAGAATAATTTATTAAGCAATTCTCTTCTAATGCAATTTAAATTTCAGATTTCTTAAAATTTAGATTTATTCCTATTAAGAATTAATGTAAATAAAAATATGTATTTCAAAAGACTATTTGTGAAAATATTCTTAGAGAAACACAAGAGGAAAAGAATGTACGAAGATTCAACTATAATATTCCTGACTATTAAAAATGTAATCTATTGAATATGATTTCTACACGCTTTCAATTTTTAATGTCAATGTCAAGAAACGCATAGAACGAATCAGATCATAAGATGAATAAGCTCTTAAATCTTGACAAATTCAACGAATCATATGTAATGCATCGCTATTATGAGTTATACATTTACTCTGTGGTCCTCATCTTTTATACATTTTCAGAACCTTTTGTAGTTTGCAATAAAAATACGAGTAAAATAAGTAGAAACTTTATATCTTTTCCATTAATCATAAGCGCGATTAAAAATTGAGAAAAGTTTCTACTTGAAGATAGTTGAAATCAAAATATATTGATCTAAATTTCATTTTATTTAAAAAATAGACTATTATGTATTATATCATACAAATTAAAAAAAATATATAAGTTCTCAATTTTATTAATAATCTATTATGAAACAAATAAGTACATGTTCTCTTTTTGACCCAATTCATTCTAATTTAATCTATAAAATCCGCAAACACTAATTATTCCAATACATTCATAAAAGGGTATTTATTATTCCCAATCGTAGCTACATATAATTACGAATGTTATTATAAAAATTCATCGCATGCAATAGCATTATTGTAACTATACACTGAACGAACCAATAACGAACGAATAGCAGATGTAAATTTAAATTGTTAAAGATTGATAAATTATTTATGTCACAATAAATGCAAACAGAACGTACGTTAATGTTTAATTTCATCCGCTCATAAGACGCATTAAAGAAATATTAATTTTAAATAAATTATTTTTGCATTTGCTAACCGTTCGTTTATGAAAACCCATTTTAACTAAATAATCTAAAGTTTAAAAAATATAAAACACATAAAGGCATGCAAATATCGAAGCTTTTTTTTAAGATAATTGCATATATGTATATATAAAAGTATGTATGTAACTTCTAGTTTAGTACTCTAGTTTAGTACTAACTAGTACTTCTAGTTTAGTACTCTAGTACTTAATTCTTCTCTTTTCTCGGAAAAATGAAAGAAAATATTTTAAAATTATTTACTTGGATGTTGAATTTGATTCCAATTTTTGTAACAACTTTAAATATGTCTGTAATTAGTAGTTTTATTAAGAGTTAAAATAAAGAATTAGAACTTTATTGAAACGATTGACTTAAAAATAAATTGTATATTACAGTTATCTTTATATTTGCATTCCAGAAGTTTATGTTTTCAAAATATGTTTCTATATTCCTTAGATTTTCTATTATTCTAGATTCTTAATTATTTGTATTAAGAACAATCTACTTTAAATTTATTTTAAAAATTCATTAAAAATTAGTTTAATGAGGGAAAGAAAAAAGTTTAATTGGTTTACATTGCTTCCTACGTATGGAGATATTTTGCGATGCTAAAAAACTCGAGTGCTCGTTTGAAGGTATAGAATCGGATTGAAAGACTATTAGTACCTAAATATGATGGAGTCCAGATCAAATGGATATTCTATAATTCCGGTGGTGGGAGCTCGTGCCCGGAGGATGTCTTGCTCGGTCGGAAGGAAATCGGGCTTTTCGATACGCTCTAGGTCACTAAGATAACTGCAAAACGAAACAAAAAGCTGCTGTCTGGAAGTGCATGCCATGCGTGGTAAACTTAAAAAACCATATGTATATATAAATAATCGAAAAACAAGAAAATATATAAAACAATTCTCACACATGCTTGTCCAGTGGTTTAGCCTGAAAGAATTTTTGTAATGCCGATGCCAAGTCCTGAGACTTACTTTCATATATTTTATGACAGTGTTTTAGTACATTTTTATTTTCAAAATAAAATCTGTATATGAAATCATACAGATTTTCTTCAAAGTATAAAAGCAAAATCAACTGTGTTTGTATTTACTCATTTAGATCTCATTGTCAAGTCAAATAGATACCACATGTGTAATGACCACACTTAATCACAAATTTTAATTTTTATCAATATTAAGTATCAAAAAAGTTAATAGATTGCTAATGAATTTCAGATCAAAACAGGAAAAGATTGAGATTTGTTATTTTTATTTACGGATTATTATTACGAATAATTGAATGAGTTGATTTAGATAATGGCTAATTACGATCATAGTTTTTAGCAATTTCGTGAAAATCCTAATTAGCTTCGTTCATATTTGATGGAGCAGTCACAGAACTTAAACAGCATCGTACGGAACGGGGGATAGGCGTACACTTAATCGAACGAGTCCCAGGTGCAACGAATAAATCACAAAAACTAAAGAGGATGCAGAAACGGCCCGATGCAGGTGGTTTTGCAGGCGCAGGCAGGCAGCTCCTTCTTTCATCATCCTCGTCGGCCGACCGCGAGAGACACACATACCTAAATCGGATCTCTTCCAAGTCAAAGGGATATTCAATTATACCAGTGGTGGGCACTCTCACACGAAGAATGTCCTGTTCTGTGGGGAGGTAGTTTGATGCCGCGACTCGATCTATCTCCATTAGGTAACTGAAACATCGTGTTCTCAATACTCGATGTACAGGAAGGAGATGGAGGACAGGAGGAGAGGAAGAGGAAGTAAAGCCACCGTGAGAGAATTAAATCGTGTCCGGTGCGCGCGTGAATATCAGAAGCATTGCTCCGAAACGCAAACACAAGAAGGATCAGGTGTTAGAACGTGATATAAACAAGATTCCGAAAAACCTCGGTAGAAGGGTCTCTGAAAATGAAGAGCTTGTTGAAAGGCCTTAAGTCAACTATCCTCCTCCTTCTTTTGAGAAAGAAAATGGATGGAAACACGTTCCTACACACATTGCGTGTTAAAAGGCATGTTTTTTATTAAAAATTGACCCAAGCCCTTTCGGAAATGAGCTGCTATTATGCTTGCGTGTTCGAGAGACAGAAGATACGAAAGTATCTCTTCTATGTATATCCTTCGCAATTCTGAAATGTTTCTTATTAATCTAATTCTCTCCTTTCGCTTGATCAGAACGAATTGACGAGATAAAATAATTTGTTTATAAGCTAACGCAGAAGTGTCTTGATGCTTTTCTCAAGAGGATTACCCTAATTTGTTGAAAATCAATCAACGAGGAAGAGACAAAATGCAGTAAACCTGGATCGTCCTGTTATACGAATTCTTCGGCGAGGAAGTCCGGGATGTTATAGACGGAGAAACGAGAGGATAATCTCTCAATAAGATATATGAACGAGATAACGAGCGCGTCGATTCCGCGAGAAGGAGGCGCGATGCGATCGGCAACTGAAATACTCACTACTTGGCGGAATCCGTGAGCTGGTATTCCCGTCTACGATCGTAGCACTCCTGTATACCAGCGTCCGCCCACAGGTCCTTGATCGCCTCCACGTACGGGCTTTCGAACGTCGTCACCGTTTCGAAGTCGACACTCCGCACCAGTTCCGCTTTTTCCTGGAATGGAAGGGGAAGAGAAGCATGAGTCTACGGAAACGGCGAAGTAGGACCGGTACGATTTATGCGTTTCCGGTGTGGCGTATCGGGACGTGCGATATCAAGTGTGTAATATAAAGTTATCATTAACCTTCTGATGTCCGATACGTAGAACAATTAAATTAATTAACCCTTCAACACGAGGCCTGACCTGCGTGCAATCGCACAATGATCAAATTTAAATTGATATTATATCTGAGATAAATATATCTTGGATTTGCGACAACGCAAAATTAAATAATATGTGATAAAATCGATAAATTAATTAAAGAAAGCGAAAATTATAATAAAAGCTATACTATTTTTATTTTAAAATAAATACTGCCTATTTGAAATCATTTACTCCGACTGTTGCTCCAATTTCCAAAATGCATCAAAGAATTAATTTAACACATTTTGCAATGCTATTCATTGTTGGCGTAGGATTTTTCCTTAGATCAACTGAGCAATTTGTTAGGTGTGAACGATACGTACTATATTCGAGGAGTCGCCGTACTGGATCTTTAGGAGATCCATCGCCCGGATCATGGATTGCATCGCCATGAAAATGTTTTGATACACAAGTTTGATAAACCCTCTCTTGTCCTCGTCCGAGTAGCCAGAGCCGTGAATAATCCTCATCTGCTTAATGAAGGTGGACTTGCCCGACTCGCCGGTTCCTGCGACAAAGTTTAGGTCTCGATTAGCTCGATGTCAAAGTAAATAAATAAGCAACAGCTTCCTCCCTTAGGGAGCGAGACCGTGCGGAGATTTCCGATCGGAAACCTTTCATATGAGATAACAAACCAGATTTTTAACGTTGAAAATAGTAAATAATTAAGAATTATTAAGAATATAAATTATTTAACTTTTCAATCAGAGATGTCGTTCTAAAATTATTAATAAATAAGAGAAGCTTCTTTCGCGGTGCGCACCTACATGTGTAAAAAATTTAATTCCATTACATTTATATACATAATATATATGTATATAAATATTAATTGTGTCGAAAAAAAATTCTTGTAACGCTAATTTCTAGCTTGGCACGTCTGCGACTTAGCGTCTCGCGCGAAGATTGTCCGCTTCTGGGAAATAGTAGGACGGCTATGTCGGTCAGATGCAAGTGGAGGGAAGGGGGGTTGCTGCTGGCGCGGCCGCGGCGGCGACAGCAGCAGCAACGGCGGTGGTGGTTCTGGCGCTGATGCTGTTGCTGGCGGCGGCGGCGGCGGCGAGCGTGTAGGTGGCGCGTGTCGCGTCGCCACCGTCGTTTCCTCACGAAATCATGAATGAACGCGGCCGCACGCGGCCGGCGCGACGCGCGGCGGTTTTCTTAACCTTACGAATATCTCTCCCAACGGCGGGACGATACTTTGCATCGGGAATATTTCTCGAGATCTCGAGACTTCTTCAAATTGAAACTTTGTAGATCACGATTTTTTGCGAGCTTCCGCACGATAAATCATGAAAAATATAGAACATTGATAGATATCACTTAATTATGCTTAACACATGGGATATCTGTTAAGCGATATGGCGTAATCTTTTAACACAATGCGTTTACATGGAGTAACATAAAATATCTCACGAGACGTTCTAATTGATGAATAAATAAAAAAAAGATTGAATAAAAGCACTCGGAGGGGACACAGGGACGTTTAATTTTTTTCAGGATTATAAATACAGATAAAAGCTATTGATGGAAATAATGCAAAAAGTTCAGAATTTTGGACTTTACCCTCGTAAAATCATTAAAAGAAATTGCCACGCTAAAGTATGAAAAACACTCAACTGTTCATTAAAAATTGAACGAGTTCTTTTTCGGAGCTGAAAAAAATTCAATAAGAGAACGAGGCGAAAGCCAATAATTCGTATCTAAAATAGACCGTGTAAATTATGAACTAAACTCATCGTCGCTCCCCGATCGTTAAAATCTTTAACTTCAAATTTCTGACACTTCTCATTATCGATATATTTAGCATGCAATATTTACGAGTTTCGATCGATAGCTTCCCTGGAAATTTTTTTCAGCTTCGTCGAAAGATATATCGTTAAAATTAAACGAACGAGAAGAGCGGCGCCGCGCGCGTTCCGGGTATCAGCGTACTTCGAGGAATCCCTCCCAATTCCGTGAGATAAGGGAAGGAGAAGTGTTTGCTACTTTCCGGCACAGCGTATTAATGTTGTACGCGTAACCTGAATCGATCCTCTCGTTGTACGCGAGGGACACACTGGGTGGCAGAGGAAAGAGAGCTTTTTATGCGCGTCGCCAAGAAAAGACGCTTCGCGCGCCCACAAGCACGCCTTTCTCCGCCTTAATGAGGATGCAAAAAGGCCACCGGGCATACGCGGTGCGCCTTTTATCGATAAAGACGGCCGTGTGTTATCAATCGAAAAAACGCACGGGACACCCCTCTCCCCCCCCC
>VBVQ01000610.1:22541-34781 GCA_011636635.1 Tetramorium simillimum
CCCCCCCCCTCCGTTCCGATTGGGAGTAACTCTTTGCGACACGATAAAGGGATAAAGCAGCTTTGCATAAAAAAAAATTCGAAAGTTGTCGATTGAAAACCATGAGATTTTCTTCGCTATCCGATTACTTTTCTATCGGACGGTACTACGATCATTAACTTATCACGTAAACTTGAGGATATTGTAGAATGATGTTGTGTAGAAGCAATCTTTGATAAGTAGAAATTAAACAACACATAATGCTGTATTATCGAAATAGTGATTTCATAATTATTTCACGCGAAATTATATTATCTTTCAATAACGGAAAATATAAAATATAAAAAAAGAAAGCTCAATTTCTTCACACAGAAAAATACTCATTCTACAGACGAGAAAAACAATTACTTATTGTATTTTATTTTGTTTATGTAATAGTTTTCTTCAGCTAAGAATATTTTTTTAATAATAGTTTAAGATGTACTCGTTACAAGTCCAGAATATATATGTTTCAAGTAAATGTGACGCTTATGGTGACTTTATGATAGATTTGCGGATACATAAACTTGTCAAATACTTAGAACAAGTATGTTTACTCGTAAGTAGTATAGATTTTTCTGTGTGTTGTACAGAACATAAACATTATCGGCCTCTGATCATTATGTCTGGGGCAATCTAATATTAAATTAGAAATGACGTAAAGTCTGATTGAATCTGTCGAGTTTTTTTTCCCCAAGATCTACGAGGGAATTATCAATCTTTAAAGAAGAACCTGTTTAGATGCGTTTGTCAACTCCGTTGAAACTCCGACTCGCTTAAATCCCCGCGCGTTGTTGTACGATGACGAAACTCGCACGTGCAACAACAGCGCGATTATACGATACGGGAACTGTGCGTTTGTCGTGCTTGTTTGCTTAGGTGCTTAAGACTCTCTTTGAAGTCTATATCTTCGTAGAGTTACGGCTCTATCGCCGATCAATGTCAACGATGATTACACCCCGGTGACTGCATCGCGCGCTAATTTTCTCGCGAGCCACACGCTCAGTTATTATATTAATCGCAGTACAGTTAATTAAACTGGGTAATTCCCTGTCGGTCGCTTTTCCGGAAAATTGACCAGAGAGTGGCAGAGTTTCTTTATCGCCCCCTTAATTTTTACTTTTAATAATAATCACCGCACACTCTTATGAAATTGTGTTACTATTTATATGTATTTATTAACTTTTCATTGTATTTTTAGATAAAAAGATGTATTTAAGTATATTCAGATAAATTAAAAAAATAATTTTGATTACTGTTATTTTCCTCATTTAAAGGTAAAAATAAATATGTATAAAGTTATTAGAATAATTAATTTTTATTTCTACTATACATTAGCGATATTTATAAAGATGAAATTGCTTTCATTCGTCGATGGATTTCTAGAGATCACTCTGTATAGATGCTATTTTAATTTCACGCGATGAGTGTTCGTGGCGCGAGTATTAACGCGTTAATATTAGCTCACGACAACACTCTCTGATTGTGTGGAGACATCGGCTGGCGTTGGCAACGGATTCCGCGGGATCCCGATCGAGATCGGCTCTTGAACGCCAAGAAGAAAAGCGAGGAGGAGCAAAGGAACAGCGGGTTAATGAATGAATGAGAACCGACGGTGGGCGGGACGCACAACCCGGGGCACTCTTCCGGTATTCCTTCAACGACGTAACTGAAGCTAGGACTCTCGTTCAATCGGAAAAGAGAGGAGAGGGGAGGGACTTAATCCCCCATGGAATTATTTTCCCTATGCCGGAGTACGCTGACTCCGCTTATCGAAACTCCGATCGGCTCGGAGTACAGACGCACTGCAAATTCGTCTTTCCGGACTTCTTGCTTTCTCAAAAATCACTTGACGCGATTAAAACCAGGAATTCAAGCCGGTATCCTGATCTCAGCGGTTAACGTTTCAAAATGATAAAGTTTCTCTTATAAGATTCGCATATAAAGAGATGTGTGATATAAAAATCTTGTAAACTTTGATATCATGAAATCTAAATTTTTAATTTTTCAAGGTCCCTCCGCTGTAACAGATCTTTGAGGATTGATGTAAGAAGAACCGAGAAGAGACGCAAAAAAAAAAAAATTAAAACCCGACGATTGGAATTGCAAATCACGCCATGTGTAGAAAAAAATGTACAAACGCGAGAAGCAGGAAGACATGGTATTTAAGTTCGATGATTAATTTAAAAAAAATCTCCTTTCATATTTTCGCTGCCTCGCGTTCCTGAAAACAGGTTGCCAGGAATGATGTTGCGATATACCAAAGTATCCATTCTCCCTGCACGACGAGTCCGACTAGTGTGTACTCGAGAGACATCCTGATCATCAAGGACACGACGGATCAGAAATACACGGAGATGGGAAAATAACTCGGCTGAAATTAATTCTACGACGTGCATGAGTTTTTTTCTTGTTTTCTTTTAAAACAATCGTATTGAAATACAACAACTGTGCGATTGTATACCGCGCGTATGAAATAAGACAAATTCTACCATGCGTGGATGCTGCAGCTAAATCTGGGAAATATATCTATGTAAATCTATGTAAATCACCCTCGTATTCCGGGTATATTTAGATGCCCGAATAATCAAATGTTCCTGCAATTCGACTTTAAAAGCTTCAGCCATTCGAATATTCTCAATTCGAATTGCAAGGGGATTAGATAAATCGTCATTTAATTTTATAAACTTCATTTTATGAATAAATAACATTACGTTTCTCAAAACTATTAACTATTAATATCGTGCTTATCTTTCCAGTCATGCTACGCGTAAGTTTTTTTTTAATCCTTCACGTCTCTCTCGCATATATTTTTCTGTTGACTGACAAATTCTAATTTTACCGATAAAAAACACTTTCAACAGCGCAGTCTAAAGTCGATATCTGAGAATGTTCCGAATGCTGGTAATACTTGAAATTAATTAACTCGAACATTCTCAATTGGGAATCGTTACATTCGAATTTATTCGATTAATTCGAAAGGCGACTATTTGATTATTTTAATTCTAGTTAAGTTGTTCTTCCGGCGGATTCCTCCGACGCCCCTCGCGCAAAAGGACGAAGCGTCGCTCCGCCCTGCACGACGACGATCGACACCCTTCTTCTTCGACGTTGGCGGGCGAAGGGAAAAGCCCGAATCGACGGACGTGTACGCGCCAAGCGCGGAAGCTTTCCGGGGCGGTGGAAGCTCCGCCGTCGCCGGGGGTGGGTCGATAGATGCCGACGTGGAGAGATAGGGCGAGAGGGAGAGAGAGAGAGAGAGAGAGGAAGACAGATAGCGAGGGCTGGTTAGAATGAGAGAGGAGGCAGAGCAGGGCTCTTTCGTCTCCCAGGCCGCAGCACCACCGCGCCCCGATATTTGTGCGCCACCCTTTGCCGGCACCTTTAGGCGGCACTCACACCGAATCGCGCACGTTACGTTCGTATCCGGGGACAGGAAACTGTCTGAATGGGTTGTGGAAATAATGCTGGACACGCGGGACCACTAAAAATTTCATGAGAGCCGTACGAGAAACGTACGTGGAGAGAATCTACTGGTTGCATTCCAAGATACATTTCTTACATATTACAATGCTATTGTATTTTTCATCGTTCCTTTCCATTATATGATTTCTTAGTATATTCCATTACTTCATTATGTAAATGTAAATGTAATTATGCAAACAGTTACACGAACGTAGAAAATTCAAGTGTACAATGTATTATGTACGTTGTTTTATGTAAGGTATTCATGTATAAAGCTGTAGTTGGAAAAAATTAATACGGTAAAAATAAATTCTTCTACATATTTTAAACAGATTTTATTAAATTATTATAAAGAATCTTTTTCATGTACGGGAATGTTAAAAGTCTAATTATCTCCAAATGGAATATGTGATTTAAACCACTTTCATATTTACGTACGTGCTAAAAAGTAGAATAAAATAGAATAAAAAAATACTGTAATATATACATGTACATAAGAAATGATAAAAAAATAAATGTTGAGAAAACTGCAAATATTAAAGTCCCTAATTTAACTGTTATACAATACTCATGATAATGTGTATCATGATAATATAAAGGACTTGTAAAATTTTCCTCCAAAGATAACCCGATACCCACCGACAATGATTCTGTGAAAATCGTGCGTTTTGTACAAATTTCCTTAATCGGCAAGAAAGATATCCTCCTTCGTGTTTTCCTCATATAACACGAGGCTTCCGCGATTACGAGTCGGTATAATTTATAAACTGAAAACAATGTATAAGTTTTCCTTTTGCGCTATCGCATCGTACGATTCGTTTTTACTCGGCCCGAAAAATAATTTGTTATTTTATTTGACGCAATTAACTCGCGCGAAACGTCATTTCGGAGTAATTTCTTCGAACATAACAAGTAAAACAAAGCGTGTTGTCCTTCCGCCGAAATTATTTTTATTGCGCAATAAAAGAACGATAAATATACAACTGAAAAATTACCCGAAACAAATTCAATAATACGAAATATTATTTCCCATGTTGTACATTCCGAGCAACAAATGGCCAAGCACACACCCCGTATAAGAGGCGGACAATTTTGACGTCGTGTCGGTCACGCGTTGATATTTTAAACGTATCGATCGAACTTGCAAATACAGCCGCGGTTCCCGGTATCGGTGAGTGCCGATTGAATTAGCCCGTTCGCGAATGTGAAATATGCAAATCGCTAAGTATTTACGCAATCCGTGTAAAACGTTACACATGCTACAATAGCCCGGACTTCATTATCTTCGTTCAACAGCGATATTCTGCTCTACGCCAGCGATACCCGATATTATACATTGTTACAAACAATTAAAAGATTACATCTAACAATTTTGCAAAAACACTACATACGGAAAAATATATTTAAGGAAACGATAATGTATTTATCGAAGACAAAGTCCTTTGATCTGTTTAACACAAGTCAAATGTTATCGATGCATTATCGGTATACAATATGTTTTGATAACAAAATGCCTATGTTATAGAGCTCAACTGCCGCGGCTCAAAGATTAGCAAGCTAATAAATTTTTGGCAACTCTGAGAAGATTTAGTACAGTTGGATTTAATACAATCGGATTAAATTTAATATTTTGATTCATGAATAATCCCTCCAATTGTGAATGTCATCCGAAAAAGTGGATTGTGTGAACCGGCTGTAAATGCGAGAGAGAAAAATCTAGGGAATAATTAATTTTCCGGATATTTCTCCTACAAATTTTTAGACTCTAATATTCAATTTTGCTAAGAAACAATTCACTGTAAATTTTCGATACTAAGATCGATTACAATGCTATTTTATTTTATTTTTTCTCAAATACTCTGTATATAATTTATTATCGACAAACTATCTGCAACAGAATCTAAAATGGAATCGATGATTAATTATTTTCCTAGACAAATAATTATTTTCTTCCAGAAATTCTCAGATTCTAATGATCCTCGATTTGACTTAAAAGAGCCTGCTTTTAAATTTTACAACGTATAAGTCGTTCGCTTCGTACTTTTTTGTCGGATATTTTATGTACAATCCTTGATCGGCGAATTATTTACAATAGAGTATGAAATGAAGTAGCGATTAAGGGAGACTTTTGAAAGAGGTTCCGATGTCTTGGGACTTTTTTCCGAAATTAAGTAACAAGTTAATAACTTCCGTTAATATTCACCGGCGTTTGATAATTTCACTCAATCACGAGAATTTGTTAGCGACCACATTATCGACATGTGCGGATGTGGTTTGTCTACACGTGGTTTTCCCCGGCGTTGTGACAATACACGCGTGTGATTACCGTAATATAATTTCTCGCTTCTTGCTCATGTATTATTTGTTGTGCTGCGCCTATAGCGCATTGTGTATCAAACGTAGCAAATATAGATATTCAAAAATAATATAGCATGTCTCAATCACTACAATCTAAAAATACTTAAACGTTCAAATGTAACCTACGTAATTGAATTATATCAATCAATTAATGTCACATGAGAAAGAAAAATGTAAAACAAGTTAAGCGTGACGCGCATAGACAAAACTATAGCAAAGATAGCTCGAAGGAATGAAGGATTAAGCTCGAGAACAAATCACGCAGTAAATTTAACGAAGCCCAGATATCATGAGGCATCCCCTAAACGGAGCTCCGTAAGTTTATTCCGTTTGCGAGGATCGTGCGTAATAAAATATTCAAACACCCTTGGCGCGAACAGAAGCAGCGAGAGATATATTGTCCAAGCGATTCGGCAAAATATTTTCGTTACATGCGTATACCGCACATGCACGTACCACGTATGTGCGTACTGATAGCAAATAACACATCAAGATACAACAGAACACATCAATTATACGCCAATAATTACACGCACTTTATGAAATGTAAATTATACACTAATAACAGCGCACGATAATTGACATGCCAGAATAGCGGAAATTAATTGAAAAATAATAAAAGTGCAATATATGCAGCAACATATGAATAATGTAGCGTCTAATGGACACCTCATAAAGCTTTAATTAGCAATACTCTTCTTAAATGTCATATCATTATTTTTTAATTTTGTTTCTGTATTCATGAATAAAAAAAACCTTTCATTTCTCGATCAATCTATTACGGAGAGATCAAATTCCTCGATGGCAAGAGAATCAATATGTAAACAGTGCAACTGTAATTCAAAGCGTATACATTGCTCTATTGCAAAATTGAATTCGACATGCGTTTGGGCTTCTCGTCCAAAAATGATTTCGAAAGCACGTAATTCGGTTACGGACGTCCCATTATCGTGCGACGCGACGTCCCGTTTGCAGGTAAGCCGTTTCTCACACGACTATTGCTATTATAATTATCTACAGTTGTTACCTGATCGCGCAATACGCGATAAGCGAATTCATTCACTGGCCATCTCTCGCGACCCGTTGAATCAGTTTAGAAACGCGCGTTGATACATTTCCGCTTTAATTAAAACGTCGCTTAAGCGCCGCTACGAAATTACTAAAATTACAGCTTTCTGATCTCACTGCCTCCTTCAAATAATAATTAACCGATCCAATCCTTATAAACACATGCTAAATCGCTCCATTCCT
This sequence comes from Tetramorium simillimum, assembly GCA_011636635.1. Lineage (NCBI taxonomy): Eukaryota > Metazoa > Arthropoda > Insecta > Hymenoptera > Formicidae > Tetramorium > Tetramorium simillimum. Next base: position 29,634 of record VBVQ01000610.1, read on the forward strand.
CGACACTCAAAGACAATTTACAATAATTGCAGTTTAATCCTTTCGCGCTCGTCTCCATTCAAGTACATTCTCTTAACTGCCCCCTCCCTCCTCTATGAAATTGATATAAAAGAAGATAAAGCCAATTAAATTATAAGGGTTTTTACAGAAGGTAAAAATTAACGTAAAAAAAAAAAAACAAATGAAATTGTCTCGTTGAAATCTCATAGATTGAATATAAATGAAATATATAATTCACGAGAAATAAATTTCTGAACTGTACTTTTTTTTTCGTTAAACAATCATTCTTTTTGGCTAAAACACATTGGATGCTCTGAAAAATTAATTCCAATTTAAATTATTGCCGATTTGTTCGCGAGGGACGCTGTATACGGCGCGACAGTTCAGCGAGGGGAATGCACCGCCGGTATTGAGAGATCAATTCGGTACAGCCTTCCCATAGAAATAATTGTTTATAAATCGCCGGCGTGTGTTCATGCCCTCTCCTCTTTCTTTCTCTCAGGAGCACATCATATCGTCTGTCGTCGGTGCACGCACACAATGCACGTGAAAAGTTGCGCGGCTGTAAAAGTCTTGTCGGCGAGGCCTTTGGCGCACAATCGTGACATTATTTCCCGTACTGAATGCCAACGCCGTTAGGTACATTGTTCAGGCGCGACTGAATGAGCACCGATTAAAAATAAATGGCTATATAACACCGCTGACGTAGGGAAGCAATTTTAGTTATTAAAGAGGGACGCTCCCGAGAAATAAAATGTTGCGTCCGAAGTAAAGGTGAGGTATCGATAAAATGACCAGTTTTTCTGCGACTCCGCACAGCCCCGATCTACCCTTTCCTTCCCTTGCGTAAGAAGGGTAAATTACAATTAACCCGAGAACGTCACGTTGGAGTATAATGCGTCACGAGCCTTTAGAAAATTGCGGTGAAACACTCCCGCGGGGTTGACATTCTTCGCCAATTATTTTTAAACCGATGATTTTTGACTCCCCGATATCCTCGGCGAAACTTCCAAGAAATCCCTTCGATTTATTATCCAACGGCAAGTGATATCCGGTGAGAATTGATTTGCGATTGAAACTGCCGCGCCTGTTAAACCCCAGTGTGGCGTTCGAGGTTGACTCCTGAAGCGTGACGTTTGAGGATTATCTCACTTCAATTAACATTACTGTTTATACTAACCAATATTAGGTATTTAATAAAGAAGAGGAAATGTTCGCGATATCTCTCGCATTTGTAAGATGTCACGTAATCGCTCTTATTTCTCATGACATTTCCTTAAAATGATTGGAATATAGGTTTCTATAAAATGCTCAATAAGTTTCTAGCAGAACGACTCGCATAAAGTTTCAAATGCCAACGAAACGCATTGATACCGGATTGAATCACCCAGATGAAAACGATAATTCAAATCACATTTCCGCTGCCGAGCTAAAATTAATTTCGACAGAGCTGCCGGAACATTATAGGATCGAAAATGCCGTTTAATACTTTCGGTGCCATACCCGCGTGCCATTTGTAATATTACATAATCCTTCCGCATTTAAGGGGTTACGCAAGGTATTCAAAGAAAAGGTCACAACTTCCGCAGATGATAGTAGCGGCCATTTTAAGCCAAAAAGAAAGTTATTATAACAGTTACATAAATAAATTATGAGTTTATATAAATTAAATTATTACCAATCGTTTCCATAAACAACATTTGTAATAACGACGGCGGAAACCGTGCATGATATAAACAGGAAAATTACATATAAAAAACACAATAAATCACAGTCCATCGTTTTCTTTCACGTTAAAAATTGTTGTTTACGTCTGTCGTCGATTTGGTATTATAGCGCGTATTGTACATTTATGGAATTTTTATCCATAAATAAGATTTATTTTCGTTGTGCAGAAAATATTTCTATATAAAAAGCAATTTTATTTTTTTCTCTCTCTTTCATGTTAAATTGTATCCTTTGTTTTTGTCTCACTCGCGAGAGATAACGCAAAATATTGCCAATTGCCAGCAAATTTTTCTGGAATTATATACAGGATATCCAAGAACTGAAAAAACGGAAGCAGAAATATCTCGTAAAATGTAAAGTTGGTTTTCACTTTTATTCCAAAAATGTGAAAGTACTGAAGATCTTTGCGTTACAAGATATTAAAAAAAAAATTTTTTTTAATTAAATTTCACAAATATAAGCAAAAAAACCTTGTTTATATTCTTTATTTATCCGCTATTTTATTTTAAAATTAAGATTATTAAAATATCGAATGCAAAAATGGCAGTTTTCTTACAAAAAATGTTTCTGATATTTATAAGAAAAGGAGAAAGATTCCGCATGTCTATTTCTTACCAATTTCGGGATAGCCTGTATATCCTTCTTCTCTTTCTCATATATATATTTTCGAATATAATATACACGGTTGAAGTATCGACGAATCCGTGGAGTTACAGAGTCACGCACGCGTTTCGATGTTTACGCGATCCCATCTATATAAAAGCGATTAACGCGCGATTAACGACCGCGTGTTTTCAGCGATCGCGTGATTGCGCAATCAGCGACGGTGTTTCAGCGATTCAATGAGCTCTATTTTTAAACCCGCTCACGGCCCGAGGAGCTCACGGGGCTTTTTATCGGCTTATCTGTGTTTATCCCCCACCGCGAATAGGAGAGGAAACTCGCGTATATTTGTTGATCGTTAGCGTGGCGATTGTTCGCCACGTACACGTGGAATAATTTGGCGGCTTTTATTCGGAGTGTAACATTATATGTGGCGATTATTTATAGAACCTGTGCCGGAATCTTGAAGCGCGAGAGAAGAAAAAGAGAGAGGGAGAGCGGTAGGAGCTTCCTATGAAACGCACGTGTCCAAAAAGGCATAGTTACGGCTAATGTGCGTTGGCTAATATCGAAGGTAAAATATCGATACTTCGATAGTTCAAAGTGTCATAAGTATTCTTACATGAGTCGTGGGGTGCAATAGCGATGTGTAAGCCGTGAATAAAAATGGATAAAAATATAACTTTTATATATACCAGTACTAGTACATATATATGATATATATGACTGCGGCCTAACGTGAACTCTTAGATTCTTCATTTTATGATGAAAAGGTGACGCGGTAAAGTCACTGTATTTTATATTAAATAAAATTCGAGACAAAGGATCTTAATATCAGAATATCAAGTCATTTATAGTTTTTGAGCTATGAGCGATTAAAAATGAGAACCTTTTCATAAGCTAAGCCTTAGAAAAACCAAATAAATAATAATTTTATTTTTTAAAATATATTTTTAATAAATATTTTAATGTAGTAAAATTTTAATTCGTTTGTCAACTAAGTTAATGTCAAAGTTAATGTTGAAAATTGAAGAATTACAATAAAGAGAAATCGAATCAATGTAGTCGACCTAACAAGAAATTCGCCAGAGCTTTTGGCAGCAATTAATTCAGGAGAAGAAATCAATTCTTTTCTTGCAACCTAATATAAATATACAAAACATACAAGTATGCTACATGCGTATGCGGACACGGCTATAATACGACTCCATTGTGAATTGCTGATTTCAACGCGATTATTGTAATCAGCGGAATTATAAATTCGACCAAAACCAAATATCGACAACTTGCGACTGTCGCGGCAATGAGTTAACGCCGCTAGTTCGCCATTTAACGCGAAATAGACGGAATATTCGAAACTGGGATTAATGTAATATTCTGCTCGATCGAACGACATGCGCTACGGAAGCATCCATATGGACGCATATATGCATATACACGTAAAACGCACACATGTACACAGCGAGCGACACTACGTGCAAGATCCGTACGGAGAATATGCAGATGCTCCCGATATATCGAACGCGCGTAAATTTGCTGTAACTTGCCAATGAAGATAATTAAAGATTATCAGGATACATCGTGGAACAACGTTCTCCTCCTACTACGCGGCCGACTAAATTGATTGCCGCCCCGTTAAACGACAATACGCGATAAGATTCATTACTTGTCGTTACCCGCCTGATTACGATGTAACACGTATATAAAAGCGGACGCATTTGTCAGCGCCGAGAAAGAAAGACGCAGCAAACTGAATAAACAGAATGAAAATAAAGACCGATACACACACGCGAAAGAAATAGCCTTCATTATCGCCTGCCATCATTTTTTTTTTACCATATGTACCTCCCCTTCCACTTCCCCTCTCTCTCTCTCTCTCTTTTTCTCTCTCTCTCTGTTTTTCTTCATTTTATATATAATCTATCTTGTGTTTTTTACAATTTTATAATTTTTGTCTGCCACATATCTTTTATGCATAATTTTTAATGGCAATTAGCATAATATTTAAATATCGTAAAAATTATTGATTAAATGATTTTTTACTTTGCTTCTAGCAAACGCGATAAGGAATTCCGGAAACATTTGTCAGTTTCCCCGGTTCTTTTCGGTATTCCTTGACCAATTTTAACTTCTCACTGACTTTTCCCGGTTTCCACGGTTTTCCAGACTCACAGCAATCCTGCATGATGTGTCAAACGCACGGCGAAAATAGCGTCGCGCGGAAAATACCTCGGCAGGGACCTTCGCGGGCTAATGCACACGGATTAAAAAATAACAAATCGATTTTATGATAGGCTTATTTATAAGGGCTTAATTTTAGTTATTGCTCGCGCTGCAAATTGCCTAAAAATGATGATCTCCATTTCGCGTTTAAAATACCAATACTGTTTTCGATACAATAATCCTTACAAACAGTTTGAACTGTACTATTAATAATTAATATTATTGCTTGTAACAATCAGGAAATGTTGAAAATTTTGTGACATTTATGAATTACATTATGCTAAAAAATTTAACATGTCAAGTAATGCGATTGTAATTGAAAAAGTTTCCGTTCCAGTGTAAAAATCACGAAGATACAATTTTTACAGTAACTATATAACAAAATTAACCAGAAAAATTTGAAATATAAAAAAGAAAATATAGAGCATTTTATTCTTTAAAATATACAATTATTCACAAAAACGATTTATACGAGATTTTATTTTTGGCATTTCCTCATACGCTAAATCTTTAATTATAATATATTATAATGTGATATATAGCTCTGTGGGATATAATAAATGTTGTAGTAAGAACGTAATTTTTTAAGAACAG